>JAKJXP020000012.1:520881-667081 GCA_022225965.2 Diatrype stigma | reverse complement strand
GCACCTACAGCACCTACAGCACCTACAGCACCTACAGCACCTACAGCACCTACAGCACCTACAGCACCTACAGCACCTACAGCACCTACAGCACCTACAGCACCTACAGCACCTACAATTAGCACATATAATTAATACTCCTTATAAAGCGCAGGTAATGCGAGAACTCCCTAAAATTCCTGTTTTGCATAGGCGTAATAATGAAATAATAGTTGAAAATATTTTATGCATTAAAACGAGGAATTGCAATACGCGACGCTACATCGATTTTAGGTAGGAAACGCATACAAATGATATGTAGCGATTTATAATACGTTTTACTTTTGCAATACGTTTAGCTAGTCCCTGACTACATCCGCGAAGCGGGCAAAATGTGGGTCAGGAGGCGATTAGAGCCCTGACGAGTAGGGTCCAGGGGGGGGGGAGAGGAGGGGCGGGAACAGATCCGTAGAGCGCCCGTGCAGATTAGCGTTCTTAGTACCTGCAGCAGGCTAGTCTACAGCAGAGGCGCCTATAGGCTACAGCAGATACTACAGCCGTCAAGGGCGCAAGGGGCGGGTTATAGTTAAACATCCATGGATGTGTCTTTTAGACATTTTTCTTTTTATCTGCAAATCCTGGGGGGTCTTGGCGGACCGGGCGTAATTTCGTTGCTTGCACGGCTTGTCCCAAGTCTCATTTCCTGGCCGCCTCCCATTGGCCCACGCCCACGGTTCTCAATTCCAGACTATCGCCCAATGGGCACGGCGGCCCCAGTCGCGATGCAGCACGTCGGCACGTCGCTGGGATTCCTGGCTGCTGCTGCTGCTGCTACTGCTGGGAGTGCTGGGACTGGGAGTGCTGGCAGTTGGGAACTTCGGGGCATCTCCCAGAACCGGCAATGTCCCATTGGGACACACTAGGACCACTACCTACTTTGACAACCTTGCCTGGTCGTTAGCGAGTCACCCACCGAGTGTGGGTTGTCTCCTTGTGCTTCGTGGACTCCTACTCTACTATTATGTACTAGGTTCTAACAACTAAGAACCGAAGACCCTCAAATGGTTGTCCGGCTCTGGTTTTGGTGCTGGTAGATTAGATTCGCAGGTTGTCTCTTTCACCTCACCGGGCACCAGGTGGTTTTCATTCTCTTTCGCGCCTTATTGATTTCGTCGTCGTTCGTTATCATCGTGGCTCTTGCGATCCTGGGGAAATATCTCCCCTTTCCGCTCTTTTTTGGTTGGTGTATTCCAACCCTCACGCTCTTTTGACCAAACAATCTTTCGAGATCGATCGCCAGGCCCAAGAGACCGGATCCCTTTGCTTTCTGTGCGCAAGAATCGACGAACTTTATCGAGATCGCTAATCGACGACCGTTATTCTCCATCGTTGATCCCGTTGATCTTGGAGTGTTGATAAACATACAAGCGCGGGTCTTGAGCCTCTTACTGGCGCCCTAAATACTCCTATAAACTGGAGCAGACACTCATTTGCAGCACTTATCTAGAAGTACGTTCGTTACCATGAAGATCACCACGATACAGGCCGCCGTTGGGTCGGTCGTCGGCCTGCTCTCCACGCAGGCTGTCGCTACACTGCAGCACCGACATCAACATCTTCACCACCAGAAGCTCTCCCATGCGCATGCTATTCCGAGCGCAAGTTACAACGAGAAGTACAGTGCACGGAATACCACTGAACTGAAAAAGAGGGGTGGGAGCGCATGCAAATTCCCAACCGATAAGGGACTCGTTGCGGTGACTCCAGACAGCGAGAATGGCGGCTGGGCTATGGCTCCTGATCAAGAGTGCGTCGGAGGTACCTGGTGTCCATTTGCTTGCCCTCCCGGTAAAGTGATGAACCAATGGAAGCCTGATACCACCTATAACTTCCCAGAGTCCACAGTAAGCAGCAATCTCGTGCTTTTGGAGGACGCACCATTGACTTGCAATAGTATGGAGGACTTTACTGCAATGACGACGGGGAGATCGAAGTTCCGTTCAGTGACGAACCTTGCTGTGTAGACGGCACCGGTACTGTTGAAGTTGTGAACAAGTGTGGAGATGTTGTATCGTTCTGCCAGACAGTCTTACCTGGTTATGAAGACATGCTTATCCCAACGGACGTATTCGACACCGCCACAATCGCCGTCCCTGATCCTCATTATTGGGATGCAACAGCCGCACAGTAAGCATACACACCATATATAAGTAGACGCACGTGACTCTAACAATTTCAGTTACTACATTAACGCCCCTGGCATTGGCTCTGACGAAGGCTGCCATTGGGGGGATGAGAGCAAGCCGATTGGGAACTGGTCGCCATATGTCGCAGGCGCTAACACGGACGCTGACGGTTCGACTTTCGTCAAAGTTGGACTGAACCCAGTGTGGCAGTCCTCCTCACTCTACAGCACGAAGCCTGAATTTGGGTTGGAAATCGAATGCCCTAATGACGACTGTGAAGGAATCCCATGCAAGGTCGATGGTAGTGGGGTTACGAGCGACCAGGAGGCTGCTGGTGCTGGAGGCTCGCCCTTCTGCGTGGTCACTGTACCCTCGGGTTCTAAAGCCAACATTGTCGTATCGTTCCTGAACGGATCGGGGGGATCTTATACGAGCTCGGCCCCTGTGGTATCTACCACATCCGCTACGCCAACTACTAGTTCTGCTCCTACCACGACTAGCACGACTTCCGCGGCGCCCACGACTTCTTCCACGACTTCCACGACTTCTACGACGCCATCATCGACTCCATCATCGGCTGCCTCGTCGACGTCGACATCGACGTCCACTTCGAGCCCGGAATCAACCACAAGCTCATCGCCCTCCTCGACCGCAGGCTCCTACTCAGCTAGCGGTAGTCCTTCAGCCTCTCCCACCGCCTTGCTAGGCATAGGAGGTATCTTCCAAGAGAACCAAACAAGTTCAAGCTTCGGATGGAACAGCCCTAGTTCGACATCTTCTGGACCTGCGGACCTCAGCACCGCGGATTCCGAGCCCGCAGCAGCAAGTGAGACGGAATCGAACGAGAACGCTGGAAGTAACCACGGCGGTGCCGCCATGGCTGGCCTCATCGTCGCTCTCGTGGCTGCTGGCTACATGCTGTAGAAGCCGTCGGCGACGAATGAACAGGCAGGCCTGCCTTGACATGGCTTGCTGCCTGCCTAACCTACCTTCTGTTCTCATAAATAGTTCTCGGCATTCCCGGCATGGCATCCAGAGGATCCCGGCCCCGGGAATGCAGCATATTATTTTGTAACGCTTGTTCCGAAGATGTACGACTTTTGAAGAGGAATCCATACCTCCTGGTTTGACCCGCACATAACGAATTTACCTACCTACCCACCCTTATTAGTGTTTATTGTCTATTCTTCGAAACCGTCTCGACGTAACCCGGTTTTTTTGTCTTAACTGCCATGCCGACCTTCTGACATGCTATACTTCTTGCCCTGCCTATGGCGAAATACCCACCTTTTTCTTGCCTTCTCCATTATACCCCATTTGCGAGCGGCGGCTTGGTGCATTTTATGTTACAAACTTGTCTTTCGGACGCGAGATAAGAGAGACGCGGGGGACGTTTCATCTATTGGATGTTTCGAGAACAACCGAAGTGGTGGGAAAAGGGGGTGGTCCGTTCTATTCTTGTGTCTAATCTTCTTTGGCCGACCTGGCCCATTGTCACCTGTCTATTCTACTTTCTTTTCTTATACCAAAGTTGGCGGAGCCTGAGGCACAAACCAGAATGAAGGGAAGAAGGGATCGGTTTTCCTTTTGAAGGTATCCGAATTTCCGAGTCAGGACGAGACATTATACGATCAGATGAAACATGATTCCGATACGCAGTTCTTGTGGCATTTTCTCTATTTTTCTACCTGGTTGTCTCAGCAATCAAGTTGACTCCTCGCCGTGCATGGCAGGTTTTGTCAGGGCGGACATGGAGGGAGATACCCTTGATATGAGGGCTGGACGGGCGGAAGAGGAACCGGGTTGGGAATGGAAGGAAGGAGGAGAAGGGGATTCTGGCCGGCTGGCCGGCTGACTATTGGTTTAGAGTCAGTCAGGCTCCGGAGGGGACGCATGGAATGTCCTCGCGGCGGTGGATATCTTGTTGTCTTTCTGCTGCGGCTCCGGCCTGCGGATCATTAGGTAGTTTCTACGTCGTCCAAAACCTTAGAACTGCCTATATTCAGAGCTCTCTCAATGCAAGAATCAATATGAAGCTCAAGAACTAAGAAGACAACCCTAGGTGAATGAATAAGTCTCGTATCGCTGGTAGAGATAGTGACCTAACTGTCTTGGAACCCGAGCAGATTTTCTGTCTGTTCCACATAACTACCTACTTACCCAAGTATTTGAGGCACAGCCTAGGTGGTTATTAATGTTGGTATCTGTTATCTAACACCTATACTATTGACTGAAACCCAATTCACATCTTATTCCCGCATCGCGATTACCGGTCTTGACTACGGAAGTGTCGGTAGGCAAATGATGCTCGTGGTTTTGTGAACGGCTGAAGTGGACTACACTGGGCTGGACCTGAATTGAAAGAGGTAGATCACGGAGGTATCCTAAGCCACATAATATCGCAGATATCGTTCAGCAGGCTACCTTGACTGAAGTTATGTTGGAATCATGAACGCGACCTTGTCGGATATGTATCCCCCTCGCCCCTTGGAGGTAGCCCGACCTTCGATCTCCTGGTCGTTATTTAGTATCTACCCCCTGCATCTTTATCTCCCCACGCGTAGTTTACGGGCAAAACCCGAAAGGTCTCACTGAATACTGATATTCCTGTCGTCTCTGTCTGTCCATCCGTCCGTCTGCCTGCTTCACATATAACCTCTAATTAGGTACCTAGCTAGCGAACTAGCTCCCATAATGCAGTTTGTCTGTGTGCGTGTCTGCATGGCAAGGAAAGCATAGTCTAGTATTTCTCTAGCCATAGCAACCTGGCTTACACGTGCAAATGCAAAAAAAAGCTCATCAAAGACTGCCGCCTAATAAAGCTCGTAGGAAAGGGGTATCATGAACGAAGCTCGCGCGTTACTCATCCATCCCATATGAACCAGTATGATTGACCATATGACCCACATGACAGACAGAACAGCTCGGAACGTCCCTAAACACTCGCACGTATACACATATACAGCTGACCTTCTCGTTGCTAGTCTTAGAAGGTTGGGTGGTTTGGTCGGTGAAGTATTCATCTCTTTCAGTGCAATGGGAAGGGGATATATGCAAATCAAATGACTCCGCTCTTTCAACCTTTATCCTTTTTCCCTGATTCTTCTCCGCTCGTCTGATCTGATAATGAAGTCCGTCCATCCGTCCGACACTCAACTCACACATCGCGATCCCGCACCCAGCCCGGCACGGGCTCGTTCTCGGCCCTGTCGTGGCCGACGGTGACGTCAGCGACGACGGGCCAGCCGGCGGCAACGGCGCTGCCCTTGGCGCGGGCGCCGATGACGGCGAAGCGCGCCTGGGCGTGGGCCACGAAGCCGTTCAGGAGGCCCTGGGCCACCAGGCCCGCCACCACGGCCTCGATGTGCTCCGCCGTGATGGGCATGTTGCCCCAGACGAGGCCCTCGTCGGGCCGCAGCACCTTCGGGCCGCGCGGCGGGGGCACCAGCGTGGTAGACGTGCTCGAGTCGCCGTGGCTTTGCTCCGCCGCGCGGCTGTTGTTGTTGATGATGGCCTTCAGCAGCATGGGGTTGATGCCGCTCCCGCTCCCCTGCCTCCCCTTGTGATTGTGGTTGTTGATGTGCGGAGACGGCGGCACGTACCAGCCCTCGAGCCGGCGCTGGACGAACTGCGCGGCGACGAGGAGGTGCTCGAGCTCGAGCGTGGCAGCCTTCCTAGAGTCTGTCTCCTGATCGATGGCGCCGCCCGCATCGGCGTCGTCCGCCGAGGGCGCGTACGTGAGGAGGAAGACGCGGCGGGTGAAGGAGCGCCAGACGAGGGCGCGCAGGCGGTAGGTGAGGGTGAGGAGCAGGCCCTTGCGGAGGAGCCAGCCCTCGTGGGCGGCGACGGCGCGCTGGAGGCCGGGGAAGCTGCCGGCGCGGACGGCGCGCGCGAGGGGCACGAAGACGGGGGCGAGCTGGGCGCGGGCCTCGGGCCGCGCGAGGAGCTGCTCCGAGGGCAGCCGCCCCAGCAGCAGGTTGCAAGGGATCAGGTACGTCAGGATCTGGGTCCGGTGCTTCTGGAAGCGCGCCGGCGTCTGCAGGTACGCCTCCTGCAGGCACCGCGCCGCCCGCCGGAAGTGGTTGTTGATGAAGTGGAACCGCCCCAGGTAGTACAGGTACGTGACCCGCTGGGCCGCCGGGTAGAACGACAGCGGTGGCGAGTTCTGCGTGATCTTGGTGAAGACCTGCGTTGCTACTTGCGTCTTGCGGCACTGTTTTTTCATATTGCCGGACTGGTCAGTCTTTTATGATCATCAAGAGGCCCATGTCGAATTCGAGTGTATAAGTGGATAGGTAGGTAGATAGCCACGTATTGCGCTGGGAAGCCGCCAGGCCTGAGGAAAAGGGGGAGGGGGGAAACCAACTGCGAACAACAATTTCAAGGTGACGTTGGCGAAGATGTAGACGCCGACCTTCTTGCCCTCGGGTTTCGCGTTCCGCAAGCTCGACCGGTCCGACAGACAGGCCGTGAAGATCTTCTGGATGATCTCGGTGGTGTGTTCCACGATCGACTTCTGCTCCTCCTCGCCCGCATCCACCGTCCGAAGCTTCCGGGTGAGGTCGGGCCGCTTGTTAAGCGTCATTGACAGCTTGGACAGGGAGGCGCACAGCGATATGCTCGTCTGGTACATGATGGTCCCGTAGGTCGGATGATTAAGCGCAGTCTGACAGGCCCTGGTACCTCACCGATTGTTGTTAGTCTCGAGACAAAGAAGGTTGGGACGAGAACGAGAGTCGAGATGAACGGATGAACGTACGTGGTAAGTGAGACGAGAAGCTGGTGCGCACCGAGGAGGTCTTCGAAGTCCACGTCGCGCCAGTAGGTGAAGTACTCCCTTATGAAGGCGCGGAAGCCGCCCCAGGCGGTGCCCTGCTCCTCGGGCGGGTCGTCCTCGTCCGGGAGGCACCGATCGACGAGCTGGGCGACGGCATCGTTACTGCGGTAGCCGCTCTTGAGCTCGGCGGCGAGGTCGAGGTAGTCCTGCGGCAGCGGGGGCTCGACCTTGAGCCAGTCGCGCAGCCCGTCGCCGTTCCGGTCCTTGAGGAAGCCGCGGATGCTGGTGAGGAACTTGATGGTCAAGGCCATTGTCGTCGCGTCGCGAGGCGAGGCAAGGCGACTACCTCGAAGGTGGGGGCGTTCCCCTCCGGATCGGGAAGATCTCTGTCCCCCCGCACTATCTCTCCCTTGTTTTTCACTCGCTTCCTATATCGAAATCCAATCAAAGCATCGCGGCGCGTCGTCGTCGTCGTCGTAGTCGTAGTCGTCGTTACCGTAGTTATTCTGGCTCTTTCTTCTTCAGACGATTGAAAAGCAAATGGTCGCAAAGTTCGGCGCAATTGGTGCCAATTGTACGCGGTAATGTATCGTTCCGTAGGTCCACGCGTAGAAGTTTAACTTTAAATCGCGATTGACCTCTCCTGGTACAACCTTATTGTTGCTAAGATCAATTAATGGCGGCAACGCTTCGACGTTACCGGGCGATGCACATGCAAGCACAGGTGAGGCTTCAGGGCTTCAAGCTGAAAGCCAGGGACGTAACGTAAGGAAGGGTCAAAGCGTGCCCACAGGGCAACTAAAGGGCCCCATTATTAGCGGCAATTGAAGGCTTAGCGGCTAGCCCATGTCCCACTACTTACCTTGTATGTACATACGCCCAGCCCATCAGCCCGCTCGGTGACATCACAAACCCGCCTGCCCGAACAGGTTGATGCATGTGATATTTGTTCACGAAAAGAACCGGCATTATAAAGATTACATAGGCTATAAGCTATAGCTATATCTGCATACACTTACACAGCTACATATATTTGCAATGGGTATTGAAGCTAGTAACTATCTGGTTGCCTTTATACATGCTCAATCCGCTGCACTACCATCGCAGTCGCTGCACCGCCGCCGTTGCAGATAGCTGCGACACCATACTCCCCTGGCTTGAGCTGATGCAGGAGAGTCGTAAGAATGCGTGAGCCTGAGCTACCTAGCGCATGACCTAGCGAGATGGCGCCTCCTAACGGGTTGACTTTTGCATCGTCTAGACCCAGAATCTGTAGATAAACATATTAGTATCTGATATCGTAGCTGCTTTTCCTGGTTCCATAGTTCATTTACCTTTCCGTTGGCTTTGACAACAGCGGCGAAAGCCTCGTTGAATTCCCACACGGCAACCTGGTCCTTGGTGATGCCCGCGCGCTCCAATGCGATGGGCACGGCTTTCGCTGGAGCTACCGGGAAGTCGACGGGATCGACGGCCGCATCAGCAGAGCTGCATATCCTAGCCAGCACGCGGGAGCCGGCCCCGAACTCCTGCGCGATAGCTTTGCTTCCTAGGACCAGGGCGCTCGCACCGTCGTTGAGCGTGGAAGAATTAGCCGCCGTGACGGTCCCAGTCCCGTCGCGGATGAACGCCGGCTTCAGCGTCGGCACCTTCTCCAGCTTGACATCCAGATAGCCTTCGTCGGTATCGATGACCGTGTCCCCCTTCCGCCCCTTCACCGTGACCGGGGCGATCTCGTCCGCAAACGCCTTGGCCTTCCACGCTGCCTGTGCTCGTTCGTATGACTGGATCGCGTATTGGTCTTGGGCCTCCCGCGAGATCTCGTGCTTCTTGGCCGTGGTCTCGGCGCAGATCCCCATGTGGAATTGGTCGTACACATCCGTTAGGCCGTCCTTGATGAGCCCGTCTTCCATCTGCACATGACCGAACGGTGGCAAGTTACTCGCGCGGGGTACGTAGTACGGCACCTGCGACATGTTTTCCATGCCGCCGGCCACCTGCGCTTCGCTCAGGCCGAGCTGGATGTTTTGCGCCGCAAAGACCACGGCTTTCAAACCGGACGCGCAGACTTTGTTAATCGTGACCGCTTCGACGGTCGTCGGGAGGCCGGCGAAAATTGTCGCCTGCCGGGCAGGTGCTTGGCCGACCGACCCCTGGAGCACGTTGCCCATGTAAACGTCGGTTATCCGGTCGGCTGGTACCTTGGACTTCTCGATGGCGGACTTGATCGCGACTGCACCGAGCTTCGGCGCCGAGACGGTAAGGAAAGAGCCATTGAACTGCGGTGTGTGAGCTTAAACGGAGAACACCCAAACCTGCAAAAGAACGATGATTCGTTACCTTCGCCGTCGGTGTCCGCGCGGCACTTAATATATAGGCATCGCGGATCTCTTGGAGTCGGGCAGTTTGCACCGAGAAATAGCGAGCGGATACGGCTCTGGGCCCCCTGGCAAGGGAGCTTCTGACAGCGGGTCTAGCAAGTTGGAGGACCATGTTAAACAACACGCACCGGGAAAACAAAGATATACGCTTACAATATTACAAAATTCAAACCCCAGTGAGAAGATATTGGAAGACACAGACAGGGAGAAGATAAGAAACAGGGAAGGAAAGCTCAGCACTTGATTACCCCAAGAATCAAAGCCGAGGGACGTTCTAGCTTGCAGTTCGGTTTCCGGGGTTATCCGCTACCAGCATTCCAAAGTGGCGGCTTGTTAGCCCTCGGCTTAAAGTGGGGTTACGTGACAGTGAGTTATGTAGCCGAATCGTTAGTGGGGTGTCACTGGTGTCACACTGTCTGTCCACTGGGGTCCCGGCAGCCCGAATAGCTTCTAACCACATGAGTAACTAGACCTCAAGAATCGCGACCTTGTGTAATCATGGGGAGCTGCCGTCTATATACATTCACTGGGTGCCGAGCTTTCGTATCATAGGCTACCTAGGTAGTATATAGGCATGTAAGTGTATTCCAACCTACCAATCAGCCAAACAAAGAATTAGGCTAGGGACGTGATACGCTCTCGAGGTTACCAACATTAGGCGTCAACTAGCAAACGACTCTACAGGTAGGTAGTTCAACTTGGAGGAGGAATATCTCTTATCGGAGCTTCAGGAAGAGTTTAATCGACTTGCAATATCACAAGCCCAGAATTGACTCTTAAGTTGTAATCTCAACTGTAATCAAGTTATTGTGGCTGTGGTCAAGAGGGTAGTAGCTAGTCGGTGGGTATCAGTTATAATGCAAAGCAGTAGGCATATGATACGTTTTTATTGACAACGGGGACATTAGGGAGTTCACCGATCTCATGTATGCATAAGGTCATGATGTGCTCATGGGCATTGAAAGACGGCATTGAAAGACACGGCGTTTCGTTCATAGACACACATTTAAGGAAGACAATTGGGTTAGGAACCAAGGAGATGGATCAAACATTGTCACGTGCTAATGAGATGTGCAGATTAGGTAATCCGATGGCCCCAAGACGTAACTATGTACGAAGGTAAGGGCCAAAAATAAGCGAATACCCCCCCTATTACTTAATAGTAGGAATTCGTATAAGAAAAACATTGGGTCCTATATGTGGCATTAATGCAATACCATACATTAAGGATATTACGGATTCGAAAATAACCGCTTTTTATACCTAAATTAATAAAATTAAGAATTAATTTATAAATTCTTCGAAATAAGCATTATTTCGTAATATCGTATTATTATTACTTACTTAAAAAATGCCTTTAAAATCTTACGAATACGACTTAGCTACGTAAACGTAAGCGTTAATCTTTTATTTTATTAATAAAACCTTTCGAAAAATTTACGATATTACCGATTATAACAAAACCGTTTATTTCGCTTTTATTAATAAAACCAAAAAACGTAAATGAAATAAAAACGATACGATTTTCGAAAAGCACGTTAAAAATAACGAACGAACCGGTAAACCTTTTAAAATAATATCCTAACTTAAGAAGAAAATTATAAAAATCGTAACGAAAAACAATACTATAAAAGAATAGTTAATCCAAAATATTACCGACGAATATAACAAAATTAAAAATCCTTCCGCTTTTGTTCTTTTCTGCCGTATTATTCTTCGTACTTTATATCTTATTGGTTTTAATAACGTTAAATGAACTATTAAGCCAGGCCTAAATAAGAAACAAATATAAAGGCGATATAAATAATATTTCGAAGCATATAAATGGTTCGATAAGGTTCTTTATTCGATTATTTAAAACGATAAAACTTCGTTAATACTTAATAATAACAAAGAGAAACGGCGAATATAAAGGAATTCCCGTAAGGCCTATTACGCCTACGTTATACGAAAAAAGTAAAAAGGAAAGATGGAATTTATATTTTAAAACTGCTTTTCGTATTACGATATAGGTTCTTATTATTACTAGCTTATCGAAATTAAAAAGATAAAGAAATTTTATATTATACTAATTAATAAATATAATAAAGCTATTAAACATAATAAAAGGTTTAATTAAAAGTTAAAAACGGAATTGCGGCGGTTCGATATTATTCGCCGAAAAGGTAATAAAAAGCCGAAGTAGGTATTTAAAAAGAAAACCGAAAAGTAAATACGTAATAATAAACGAAAAAGAATCGATTAAATAAAGTATTACGAAAAAGTTTTAAAGCCTTTATTTATTCTTTTCATTTAAAAGTTTAAAAAGAATAATCCTAGGCTTCGCTTTATTGCTTAAAATAATAACGCGCCAGCTTATGCCTTTTAATGATATAAAAAAGCTTAAGCAACTGCTAAAATAAAGCATTTAAAATGGCCTACGAATTTACTTAACCTTAATGTTATTAAACCACCTTAAGAAATTTTAAAAAGAAAAATTAACAAAAAGAAAGTATATAATAAAAGGGCCGATATAAAGAAGCAATAAATAAGCAATTGGCTTAAATATTCTTTAAAACGTTTCCGCCATTTTATTAATAAACTTCGCAAAAATATGGCTTAAATTCTTTATTTAAAGGGAAATAATAGGTATAAAAAAGGTATTTAGCCTTCGGATAATAAAAAAAAGAAACCGAATAACAAATGGCTAAAGAATATGTATTAAAAAGCTATTATTAATATTACTACTAAATAAGAAAAAAAGCAATTAAAAAACGTTACAAAAGAAACTTCGAAATAGTTTCGAATAATCCAGGCGCAAAAGAAGGCTGCCGAAAAAAAAGCGGCGTAAATAAATGTTAATAATATTAATAAAGAAATTAACGATTTCGAAAAAAAATAAAGCCTTAAAATGTAATTAATTATTAAAGCTTGCAAAGCTTTAACGCCAAAGAAATCGCACGATAATTGCAACAATCGGGCCTGCTCTTAAATATAGAGGGGAAGAACAGAAACGTATTATAAATGGGTGGCTTGGCGTACTGTAGGTCCGTACGGAAGAGTTCGCTCACTTTTGGCCGCTACCTTCGTACTTCGTACCTATGGCTTATCACTCTTTCACTTTTCGCGGCGGAGTCTAGACCAGGAAACTGCCGCTCGTACTATGCGTTCGAACCTGACACGAATGACAGGCTACTCTTCGTGCGCTTTGATCCATTCAAGAAGCATCACCTACGAATTGATTCCGACTTCGCCATTCGACTCGTTCTACCCCATCCGAATACTTTATCCTTACATTCCCACTGGTTCTCTTTACCCACTGATTCCCAGGGCAAACTCTACTTCTTTCACAACCCAAATAAAAGGCGAAGTGCAACAGTAATCTTTCCAGCTCTTCAGCCTACTAGGTAGCCTTCCGGTTTCCCCTCGACTTACGCTTGAAGATGTCTACCGCAGCCCGTCGTCGTTTGATGCGCGACTTTAAGGTAGGGACGAATTCGGCGCATTATGCCTCCGACTTTACGAATAGCCCTGGCTAATAATATTGTAGCGCATGCAAACCGATCCTCCTGCCGGTGTTTCCGCGTCTCCAGTACCCGACAACGTCATGACATGGTAGGTTTCGCTGGGAGGGTTTCTATCACGAACGCCATCACAATTGATACTGACTTCAATTCCGCCAGGAACGCTGTCATCATCGGCCCCGCCGACACGCCGTTCGAGGACGGCACTTTCAGACTCGTCATGCACTTCGAGGAACAGTATCCGAACAAGCCGCCTGCTGTCAAGTTTATCAGCCAGATGTTCCACCCTAATGTCTACGCCACCGGCGAGCTGTGTTTAGACATCCTACAGAACCGGTGGAGTCCCACGTACGATGTTGCCGCCGTCTTGACGAGCATTCAAAGGTACCCCGCGACGCCCGAACCTACTATACTTCATACTCGTATACTGACACTACATGCCAACCTAGTCTACTGAACGACCCGAATACCGGCTCACCAGCCAATGTGGAAGCGTCAAACCTCTATAAGGACAACCGCAAGGAATATACCAAGAGGGTGCGGGAGACAGTGGAGAAGAGTTGGGAGGACTAAGCGAGTCTTGTCTTCCGAGACAACAAATATCCATCCTACAATAGCCCTTCGAGATGGTAGGCCGTGTTACCTACCTATACATACTCGGAGTTTGCTAGGATATGCACCCGGAATCCAATATATCGGTATAATTCTTTGGTGGTTGGGGAGTCCCCCATCTTCTAGAGAAAACGGGATGCCCCTTTATGAGAAGATGAGGCTGTATTTCGGTTCTGGAGTTCCGGTAGGTTGAACGTAAGAGAAGACTCTTTAATTTGCAAGGGAAGGGGCCTACGAGTGATACTCCGGACGAGCTTCATATCCTGTCGAGCTTGCAGGCGCCAGGGTTTGTCTGCTCTGTTTCCGTGTAATATCGTGGTTGGTTCGTCAATAGGATCGCATAGCTATGGCGTACTTTATCGGTTCTTTGTTCATTAGCTCGGGGGTACGAAGTCAACCGATGCCCAACGAGAGAGGAGTCGTCATAGTCTAAAGATCAATTATTCCAAATTGCTATTATCTATGGCTCAACGAGTGATGTCTTGTGTTCCAGTCTCTTTTATTCCGAGGATGATATCTTCCGCCTAGTCTTCAATATCTATATTTATATCTAATACTATAAGACATGTAAGATAAGGAGGCTATATGGTTAGTTATATGTATACTACCTACTATATAACCCCAAGCAATCAGTATTGGCTGAAGTTACTGTTGAAACATTTGGCTTGGCGTTGACTCGTTCCATGCTAATCCCCTATTTTGGCAGATATCCAGCTATAGCTATGATTACATGCAAAAAGCCTATCTTGCCTGTGGGCTTTAGGCAAGTAAGCAGGCACGTAGAAGATGACATGGCTTAGGTAAAGGATATATACATGAAACGCCAGGATGACCATCTTCTACACAGTTCTAGATTTCTTTTTAAGTTGTATGTGATCATGATGCATGAACATGGGCATATTGTATATCAATGAGCGGTGATTCGCCCAGGAAACGCACATATCTTGTCTTAACAGAAGCACCAGCTAGCACTAACTGGGCATGGACTCAGCTCTGTCATTAACACGCACCTAAAACCAGATAAATCCAAACAAAGGCATAGATAATTTTTACCTACCTGTCTACAGTAGTACTATGGAAGCATAGGTAGTCGGTATTGCATGCTTTGGCAATGCATGACATATACTCACTCCGCCTAATACCGGCCCATTCGCTAACGCTCACTCCGGTCGCCAAGTCCTACATTGGACATGTAATTGTACTAGTGCTTATATACAACCAAGTCCATACAATTTATATGGACCGGAAAGTATATCTACATAAGTGCAACTTTCAAAAAATGCATAACTGGATAAGCCGGTATGCCAAGTTATGATCCGTATTACGTACGATTTATTCCGAATTTAGCAAAAGTGAAGCTGGCGACATAAGATATTTACAGATTTTTGGTGTTTTGGTTATATATGCAACCATATGATATGCGACCAGGTTAATAAGCTATTGTAATTGGTGCAATTCCTATATTAATTCATAGCGACAGCATTATTGGAAATAGTGGCAGCCAGGCTAGGCGTCGAATTGCAATTAACAGCTTGCATGCCAAATACCGTTATGAACATAAATGGAATTATTAACCTTAAGAAAAATACATCTTCAGACATACAAATTATATGGCACTTCAAAGTATATACGCTAGTACAATTACATGTCCAATGTAGGACTTGGCGACCGGAGTGAGCGTTAGCGAATGGGCCGGTATTAGGCGGAGTGAGTACATGTTGGAACTTGGGGAGGTACACATCGATGGAGGGCCACAGGAGCCACATGCAACCTGTTGCATTAACTGTCGGACTGGATGCGGAGGGGCAACAGAGCTGTTCAGCCAATCCCGTGCCAACCCCTCCCCTGGACCGCCCTTGAGACCCACGCCACGCCGCCACGGCCTCTTGGGCGTTGACCCAATGCAGGCTAGCCCCTCTACAGAATACCTAGGTACCAATCATACCCAATCACACCGTACCATGATTGTACATACCATACATACCTGTGTACCTACTAAAACAGGTGTACAAGTACAAAGTACCAAAGCTCAACCCTCAGGCACCTTGCCAGACTTGCACGACTTATCGGTCAACTTCGTCGAGGTGTGATTTGTGAACGCGAATCTTTCTGAAATCCCTCCTCTTCCGGGGCATCACGTATAGCATCGACGATCACCCTATTCTGTACACTTACCGTTCTGCTCCTCCTCCCTTTGTCTGTATTCGCCGTTAAGGCGGCCGAGTAGACTTCACGCCTACCCGTTCAACACATTTGTTGTTGTTTGTTACCGACGTTCATAATATGATCTCGTCCTGCTTGTCCCGCTCCTGCGCATAGCCGTCATAGCTGATTTTCTCTCCGCCTCCGTCTCCACGCCTCTCTGTCTCCCCCGTACTGCAAACGACCAAAGCCGCCATCATGTCGGGCGCAAACACTATCAAGGTCGTCGCCCGGTTTCGGCCTCAAAACAAGATCGAGCTGGCATCCGGCGGCCAGCCCATAGTGACCTTCCAGAGCGAAGACACCTGTGCTGTCAATGTACGTGCGGGAACAACGTTGGATCTCATCTCTGAACTAAACATAAGAAATTTGCATGCTGACCATCATGTCTTCCGGTGAAGTCGGCCGAGGCATCTGGATCTTTCACATTCGATCGTGTGTTTGACATGTCCGGGCGCCAAAATGATATTTTCGAATACTCCATCAGGCCTACGGTAGACGATATCCTCAACGGATACAACGGAACGGTATTCGCATACGGCCAAACAGGTGCCGGAAAGTCCTATACTATGATGGGTACAAGCATAGAAGATGAAGAAGGCAAGGGTGTCACTCCACGAATCATCGAACAAATATTTAGCAGCATTATGTCGAGCCCGCCTACTATCGAGTATACTGTCAGAGTCAGCTACATGGAAATCTATATGGAGCGCATTCGCGATCTGCTCGCTCCGCAGAACGACAACCTGCCTGTCCACGAGGAGAGGAATCGCGGTGTATATGTAAAAGGCCTCCTGGAGATCTACGTTTCCAGCGTCGAGGAAGTGTTCGAAGTCATGAAGAGAGGAGGCAACGCGAGAGCGGTCGCTGCAACGAACATGAACCAGGAGTCGTCCCGGTCCCATTCCATTTTCGTCATTACCGTGACACAAAAGAACCTCGAGACCGGCTCATCCAAGAGCGGCCAGCTGTTTTTGGTCGATTTGGCCGGTAGTGAGAAGGTTGGCAAGACTGGTGCTAGTGGTCAAACCCTTGAAGAAGCGAAAAAGATCAACAAGAGTTTGAGTGCCCTGGGTATGGTCATTAACGCCTTGACCGACGGCCGATCTTCCCACGTACCGTATCGAGACTCCAAGTTGACGAGGATATTGCAAGAGTCTCTCGGTGGTAACAGTCGGACTACCCTGATCATCAACTGTTCGCCAAGCAGCTACAACGATGCCGAAACCCTCAGTACCCTGCGGTTCGGTATGAGAGCCAAATCCATCAAGAACAAGGCCAAAGTCAACGCGGAGCTCAGTCCTGCGGAACTTAAGGCTATGCTGGCTAAGGCTAAGGCAAATATGACGAACTTCGAGAACTACATCTCGAACCTAGAAGGCGAAGTACAGCAATGGCGATCCGGCGAGTCGGTGCCCAAGGACCGATGGGTGCCGCCCATGGCTGCGGATGGTGTTACCGCGTCCAAGGCCGACAGCCGTCCGGCTCGGCCTTCAACACCGTCCCGTCTGATTCCGGAAAGCCGAGCTGAGACGCCGTCGTTGACAGAGCGCTCAGGCACCCCTAGCCTTCCCTTGGATAAGGATGAGAGGGAAGAGTTCCTGAGAAGAGAGAATGAACTTCAGGATCAACTGGCTGAGAAGGAGTCCGCTGTTGCCGCTGCCGAGAAGAGTCTTCAAGAGACTAAGGAGGAGATGGCTTTCTTGAAAGAGCACGATAGCAAGCTTGGCAAGGAGAACGAAAAGCTTACGACGGAGGTCAATGAAGCCAAGATGCAGCTTGAGCGCTTGACGTTCGAGAGCAAGGAAGCCCAGATCACCATGGATGCTTTGAAGGAGGCCAATTCCGAGTTGACGACAGAGCTAGACGAAGTGAAGCAACAGCTGCTCGATGTGAAGATGACCGCCAAGGAGACGACCGCCGTTTTGGATGAAAAGGAGAAGAAGAAGGCGGAGAAGATGGCCCAAATGATGGCGGGCTTTGACCTGGGTGGTGACGTCTTCAGCGCCAATGAGCAAGCCATTGCTAAGGCCATTCAGCAAGTCGACGCCTTGTTTGAACAGAGCTCAACGGGAGATCCCATTCCGCCAGATGACTTGAAGGATCTGAAGGAGAAGCTGGTGGAGACTCAGGGAATTGTCCGACAGACAGAGCTTTCTCTCTACAGTGGCGTATCAGGCGATGCCGAGACCCGACGAAGGATGGAGCTCGAAGCTCGTCTCGAGAGTCTACAACAAGAGTTCGAAGACCTTCTCAGCCGAAATCTCAGCGAGGCCGACGTCGAGGAAGTCAAGGACCGTCTGCAGAAGGCATACGCCGACAAGCAGACGACCAAGATGGAGCTGGTTGACGAGCTCAAGGCGGATATTGCGCAAAAGTCCTCGGAGAATGCTCGCATGAAGACGCTCATCGACGATTTGCAGAGCCGCATCAAGTCCGGTGCCGTCGCGGCGCCTGGCCTGGCCAACGGCAAGACAATCCAGCAACAGATTGCCGAATTCGATGTTATGAAGAAGAGCTTGATGCGAGACTTGCAGAACCGCTGTGAGCGTGTCGTCGAGCTGGAGATCTCCCTCGACGAAACCCGGGAGCAGTACAACAATGTGCTGCGGTCGTCCAACAACCGTGCTCAGCAGAAGAAGATGGCCTTCCTCGAGCGCAACCTAGAGCAGCTGACCCAAGTCCAGCGACAGCTCGTTGAGCAGAACGGCGCCCTGAAAAAGGAGGTTGCCATCGCCGAGAGGAAACTCATTGCCAGGAACGAGCGCATCTCCAGCCTCGAGAGCTTGTTGCAGGATAGCCAAGAGAAGCTTACCGCCGCGAACCACAGGTGCGTTGAAGCCTTCAGCCATTTCATGATACTTTATGTTTCAGTACTTTATTTCTTAATATTTAATTTCTCAATGCTAATATAATACTAATTCTGATCCATAGGTTCGAGTCCCAACTCACTGCCGTCAAGGAGCGTCTCGAAGCAGCCAAGGCCGGCTCCACCCGTGGCCTCAACTCGCCTGGTTCTGGCGGTTTCAGCTTCCAGAACGCGGGAAGCCGCATCGCGAAGCCGCTCCGTGGCGGAGGTACTGCTGGCGACGGACCCGCCGTCCCGACCATCAGCAGCCTGCAGAACGAAGGTAGCACTGGTAAGCGGAGCAGCTGGTTCTTCCAGAAGGGTTAAATCTTCTGGACCCATGGCAAATGGGACGGGGGATCGAGTCATGTTTTCTTTGATGATGAGACAACGATCGGGGCGAAGGGCAAGATGATCTGAAAGGTTCGTTCGACGACGACAACATGTGTCATAGGGCGGGATAGATATGACTGCACTACATAGCCTATGCGAAGGAGTTACGCCTGGTTTTGTTTTTTTACGCGCAAAAGATACTACACTACAGGATTATACCCCACTCCTCCCCCTATTCTCTCTCCGCGCAGCAGCAGCACAAGATCGTGATTTCTCTCTTTGTTCCTCACCTACCTGCTAGATTTCCCTTTTACACCATGGTAGATATATGGCACGAAATGGCACCACCGCAACGTTAAGCAAGAAGCGGGAAGGGACGAGGGAAAGAATCAACGCAGAGAATCTGGGGTTACCGAACAGGGGAAGGGCTTAGACAGAAATGACAAACAGACATGTTGACACGAATGAAATGAATGGACCAACCGATCAGCACTCCCAAACAGAATCCGGGCCCACAGACATGACCCATCGTTTCAAGCATTCTGACGACTATCAGGTTAAGAGGAAACAGGACAGGGAAAGGTGTAGGCGGAGGCAGAGATTGGGTAGGGACGAGGAAATGGGTGATGATACAGGCTATATATGTACGCATGGTATGACATAGCATCGTACGCAATGAGTACGGAATGGAATGATGCGATGTACGTATTTGCAACATACCTCACTACTGGCCATCACTACATTGCCTCCCTATCTCCCTACGTGTACCATATATAGACGCCCGTGTTTACATGTCCAGGGGAAATTTATGAGGTGTCACTTATAATACAAATTGAACATTGCAGTGCTGCAAGCATAGTATATAAACGGACAAGAAATCAGACTCATAGAACCGGAAAATAGTGTCATTTACTATGTATGTAGGTCTTCTCTTTTTCAGCTTGTTTCATCTGGTGGCTTACTTTTATTTTCCCGATATCCATGGCATCATCAGTGTTAATTTGTTTATTCATTATTTGAGTATTTCTTGATGTATAAGTGACTACCTAGTGGACTATCCAATCCACCCTGCATCTGGCCAACAGGGGTAGTCAGTCTACCTGCTGAAAGGGGCTACATTCCCTTTCCACCTCAGGGCGGGGAATCATTATGCTCGTCTAAACCAAAATCGTGTTATGTGATGTAATGTGGTGGGGTATGACAGACGACAATTTACTGAGTGCCAAAGCTGACCATGACACGGTAGGTAGCCAAAAGTCTTTTGGCGCTTGGAAGTCTACCACCTCTGTAGTGTGGTATAATGTGATGTAATGTGAAATTACACTCTTTTACGCCTCGACCTTCTTGGCGTAGCGCAGTATGATCAGCAGCTCGGGTATGACGACGGCCATCCAGGCGGCGCCGACGACGAAGCCGACGGCGAAGAGCTTGGCGAGCAGCTTGACGAGGCGGACCCAGGAGGCGCGGTCGAAGGTGGCCCAGGCGTCGCGGACGGAGACGTAGCCGCTGCCGCCGACGACGGCGGGCTCCAGCTTGCCGCGGAAGGAGCGGTCGAAGGGGACGATGGTCTCGTCCTCCTCGGGCAGCAGCGAGGCCTGCACGCGCGTCAGGACCACGTGCGCGGGCACCACCAGGAACACCTTGAGCGCAGCGGCGAGGGCGAACACGAGCAGCGCCTTCCAGACGTCGGCGGCGCTGCCCTCGGGCACGGTGCCGGGCTGGGCCGCGCTCCACTGCGGCAGGCCGACGGCGCGGCCCACCTGCCCGGGCACGAACGACGACAGCTCCAGCGCGAGGAAGTACAGCAGGACGGGGGCGGCGGCGGCGCGGAACGTGCGCGCGAAGGGCGGCAGGCGGCGCCAGAAGGGCCGCGGGCTCGGCGCCGAGATCACCACGTGCAGCCAGGCCGTGTAGAGCGGGAGCAGCGCGACGGCGGAGATCGGGCCCGCCACGAGCGAGGGCACGCGCGCCGCCGTCAGCAGCCCGTACAGGAACATCGTGCCGGCGAACATGGCGGCCCAGGCGCCGAGGCCCCGGAAGTACGACACCCAGCCGCTGATGCCGCGCAGGGTGCGGTGGATGGCGCGCAGCGAGGACGTGATGGCGGCGTGGTGGCCGGAGCCCGGGCGGGCGGCCTCGTCGGCTTCGAGGGGGGCGTCGCCGGGGAGGGACCGGGCGTCGTCGTCGTTGAGGGAGACGGGCTCGTAGGCTGGGGGGGAGGGGTCCTCGATCATGGCGAGGACCGGGTAGATGTTGTTGAGCGTGTAGCTGACCTGTAGTTTTTGTGTAAGTAAGTATTCATTTGCTAGCTACCAGGTATGCTTGCCGTTCGATACGTACCATGAGGAGGACTGGGAGGAAGATGATGAGGTCTAGGACGAGGAGACCCCATCCCCAAGCGGGAAGCTCGTAGCCTCCCATGGTGGCCTCTCCCCGCCGGTAGACGGCGTGGGCGACTTCGCGATACATGGTGTCGCTCGTGCTACCTCGTTGAATGAACAAGGGTGAGGCTGTACGATAATATAATTTGATGTTGAATGAATACTCGTTGGGAACTGACGGATAAGATACCCAGAGGATAGCAAAATTACAAGAGAGAAAAGAGAAAAGCACTCGGAAGTGGGAGGAGGGGATTTAGAAGCTGAGAAAACAATGGGAAGGGGAGGAAAAGGTGGGCAGGAAAGCTGACGGATTACATCCTTTTTACATAAGAGCGGGAAAGACGGGATATGCATGGGATGAGTGCTCAGTGAACGCCCGCGCTCGGGACTCGGGCTGACTGGAGGGCCTAAAAGGATTGGCCACCAGGAGTCGAGAGTCTAGATCGAGCCTGGAGCTAGCCAGCTAACCGCTCAGCCGCTGCAGACAGACGTCGTAAGGCAACAGTCGGCTACAGTGGAAGCGAGCCTGCTGTTGCAATGGAACCCTGCGCCCCGATCCTGCCCCATAGATGCGCTAGATCGGGCATAACAACCGTTCTGAGACGCCTGGACTGCCGCAGCCTGCCTGGCTGCCTGGCCAGCAGCAGGCAGACAGGCAGGCTGCACTCTCGGCTGCAGCTGGTCAGCCAAACATACAGGCTTCGTAATTAACTGGAAATTCCCGAGACTCCGGTCCGCCTTGAAAGTCCTAGATTTCGGCCTAATAAATAAGTCATTTCTCCTCATAGCTACTCCGGGAGGTAGTACATACGGCAATGAGAAACGCATGGATTCTAGTTAGAGATTGGCTCTAGTAGTACTTCGTATGGGGTTTCCAGAACAAGTTACCTACATACCACTATGGTATACAAAAGCTTTATTCTACTATTGCCTACAATAGGGACTACATGTATGTCGGTAAGTATGCATGATTCCCTCTTCGCAAGCAAAAACAAGCTTCAGTATGCGTGAGATGAAGGTAGCTGTAGTGACCTGTTATAGCCGTTCCAGCCGTTATAGCTTAGGTAGCTAGCAGCTGGAGGGCGACTACAATTACTTCATATCTACATGTATGTATGTAGTAAAATGGTACTATATGGAACCGATGATGAAACATGATGAAATGGTCCATGGAACGACCAGTTGCTTGCTGGAACAGGTCAGCCCCTTATCTGAGACGCTTCGTGAGCACAACTATTTCTGCGAGCAAATGCACCTGACTAAAGTCCCGAGTTCAACAAGCTGATGAGATATACCGGTAGTACGTAGCTATACTCAAACAAACACTGCTAGTCCTACGAAGTACCTGAACTAAGCTGATTGACTAACACTGGCTCAACCCCGAAATAAGCCGAGGCTTACATTGTCATCTATGTAGACTGTTAAGCAACCAAATTTTCAACAGCAAGCAGCTTCGGCTGCCCGGTTAGCTCAATCGGTAGAGCGCAAGACTCTTAATCTTGAGGTTGCGGGTTCGACCCCCGCATCGGGCTCAATCCCCGATGCATCTCGTCACAGCGAGATACTTCGAATTCTTTTTTTGCTTTTCTTTTCACCTTTATCGCATGGCTAGTTGTGGCCCATCAGCACGGGAGAGCTTGATCCCCATGATCTTCATGATCTTCATTTTTGTTCCGCCAGGTTGCAGTTGAACGAACCGGTAGATAGCTCTAAGATACATTTGCATCTGGTCACAATTTTCGTCAAGTCGCTTCAGCTAGTACCTAAAGGCATACGTCTGTCTAGGTTGAGCCAGCTTCCAATCCACGAAACAAGCATGTGGTAATAACCTCACACCGCATTCACCTCCGCCAGGATAACATCCGCGGCCTTCTCAGAAACCATATACAGCCCGAGCACCGGGAATGTGCCTATGATCTTGGGGAAGACGGACATGTCGACGACCCTGAGCCCGTCAACACCGCGGACCCGGAAGTCGCCGTCGAGCACCGCGCGGGGGTCGCCATCAGCACCGATAGGACACTGCAACATAGAAACAGCGTCAAAGTGTCAGCAATACTCAGTTCTCGGGTCTGGACTGGACAGGTAGGTTCATGATCATAACAAGGCGCGACGTGAGAGCTCTTGTGCCGATTTGCATCGCACTCCCCTGCCCAGATAACCTAAGAAACGCGGGCCCCTTTAAGTGTAAGAGTAAATAGGATAGGTGGGTATATATATATATAAGGTAAGCGGCCCAGAAGCGCCGACAGTGAGACGGGAGAAGATTGGAGAGAGGAAATCAACAACATCGCCTACGCTTGAACTCGCGTGGTGGCCCCACGCCTCATCGCGCACCCACCGCTTGTACTCCTCGTCGGAGGCGACCTCGTCCGGCGGCGGCCACACCCGCGTGAAGTTGCCGCCGAGCGGCAGCAGCAGGCTGGCGTAGGCGCGCTCCGCGTACCGGACGCCCTCGAGCACCGCCTGCAGGTCCTTCTCCGCGTCACCGCCGTCACCGCCGCCGAAGCCGAAGCTGTCGAAGACGATCCGCGGCGGGTCGCGCGGGTTCGCGCTCGTCAGGTTCACCGTCCCGCCGCTGTTGCGGCTGTGGGCTTTGAGGACGAGCCAGGTCCAGTAGTGCTTCTGTTTTTGAGGGGTTGTGTGTGTCCTCGGGGATGGTTGGTTAGCTTAGATTTGCCTTTGTTTCTTTCTTTCCTCTCTCGCTGCGTGCTTTTCTGGCTGGGGTGATTTTTTTCAACGTCGCCACTTCCGATAGAAGGAGGAAAAAAGGAGGACCTGCCAGGGTCCGGGGCTGGGGCTTCTTACGTTCTCGAGCACCTTCTTGGAATATCCGGGAAAATACCCTTGAAATAGCGCCGGGATCCCCCCTACCCAGATGTCGTGTGCGCCCTGAAGATTCAATAGTCAATGGTGGCTCGTTTGGGTGCCAGCAGGGGATGGGGACTTGCTTCGGCAACGGAGGATCTATTCCACAGAGCTAGTGCCTAAGTATAAGAGGAGACAGTCAGCCGTCAAGGACCAGCAGATATTTCAGAAGTTAGAGGGGGCATTCTTGCTCCTCAGGATAGTTGTCCGCTACCTAGGAAACAAACCCAGCATAGTTCGGGAGACGCTATAACACCTCATAAAGAGAACATCATCTTAACGGCAAAACTCACAATTCCATTCGTCGTATACGCCCCTTTGAGAGGACCTAATCCGTCCTCCCACTGGTCATAGCAAGGGTCGTCGCCGCCGTCGCCTTCCAGGAACGTGCAGTCCTTGATGAGGGCGAAGTCCGACTCGGCCGTGGCCGTGACGCCTACCTCGTACCTGTCCTGCAGGTTGGTGCCCACGCCCGGGAGGTCCTTCACGACCGGGATGCCGAACCTCTCCAGCTCGTCGGCGGGCCCGACGCCCGAGAGCTTGAGGATCTGCGGCGTGTTGAAGGTGCCGCCCGACACGATGATCTCGCGCGTGGCCGCGACGGTGCCGGGCGTGCCGCCGTCCTCCGTGAGGCTCGACCGCGGGTCGGCTCGGTAGAGACTCTCTCCGTACAGGTAGTCCACGGAAATCGCCTTGGGCTTCACATTGGTGGCGGTGTCGAAGTTGACTTTGGTGACGAGCGTGTTGAGGGCGATGTCAAGGGGATATCTCTTCGTTCCGTCGTCGTTCGTGGCGGTGGCAACGTCGTAGACCAGGTTCCTGGGCGTGGTTCTCTTGTAGTCTGGAATGCTCATAGAGAGAGGGATCTGGGCAAGGACTGTCGCGGTGTGAGTTTTTGTTGATGTCGGTGAGTAACAGCTTCCTCGGGTCTCAGTAATAGTATTTCGATTCAGGGGCGCGCGTTTACCTTGGCCAATCCATCTACAATCCCCGCAACCGAGGCAACGGGCAACAGCTGCATCCGATATAAGCCTACGAACATCATAATTATCTCAAATTCAAACTCATCAAGCTTACTTTTCCTAACAAACCGCCCAGCAGTCCGTCAATGACCCTGACTATCTCGCCAACGAGGCCGTCCGTCTGAAGTCCAAACGCGGCAGCTGCAGCGACCACCATGGACAGGACCTTGACGTCCTGGGCGATCAGAGTCAGCGGGGTCAAGGCGGTCTCCAGCCAGCCCGTATACCCGTGGGCACCGACGGGATCGCTGGGCAGGTAGCGGTTCTTCTCCAGCTTCCGGAAGTACGCGCGCATGTTCTCGGGGTGCCAGCTCGCGTCGCCGCCGGCCAGGCTCTGGATGTGCGCCCAGTCCTCGTCCGCGGGCAGGATGGTGATGAGGGCGTGGTGCTCCGTGCAGCCGCCGAGCGCGCCGACGCGCGGGTAGAAGTTGCCGAGCGGCTCCGCGCCCTCGGGCGGGCTGGTCCCGGAGTAGTAGTAGTAGTAGCCGCCCTCCCTCGCGCGGTACGTGTACTTCCTGTCGCGCCGGGCCTGCGCGGGATCCTCGTAGTGGTGCGCGAAGAACCCCCAGCTGAACTCGTTGCGCTCCGACGAGTGGATGCTGAGGGCCGGGACCTCGACCTCCTTCAGCCGGCCGTGGTCGCCGCCCGCGTCGATCAGGAGGACGCTGTGGCCCGCCTGGGCGAGCCGGGCGGCTAGCGGGGAGCCGCCGGCCCCGGACCCCACGATAATGTACTCGTAGGTCTTGTTGGGGTCCGGGGGGTGGGCGGGCAGTTGGGCGCCGTTCGGCGGCAGGTGGTTCTGCTCGCGGACGCGCGGGACGGTTACGTCGATGGTGACCCTTTGCACAGCATGGTAAGTCTATAGGTAGGTAGCTAGCTAGCTTGGACATGGCTGGCTATAATCGTTACAAGACTGTGAGACATACTCTGGGTCCGCCGCAGCCACCACCACCACTGCTACTGCGCTGAACAGCGCATATGATCTTGCAAATTTCATCTTGAGGTGGAATTAAGCCTTGCCGAAAGGGCGGCTAGGAACAGCAAGCTGCAGTTTGCAGCTATCTAGGTACCTATTTAACATGTCCGAAGCTCAGGGGCACCTAGACAATTCATCGTATGGGAGCGGTGATCTACACACTAGTTCTATTACCAATGCCCTCGTAGAGAAATCAGAGTACGGCACACCTCCATGTGCAGTGGTGAGTGGGTAATCTGACCATCGCGGTCGTGACAGCATCACGGGAAGTCCATTATCCAGGGTGGTATTTGCTTACCAGCATATTCACTATAACATTTCCAGACGACGAGGTTCATATTGATGGGAACACAAGAGAGGGATCACCAGTGTGGACTTCCTAGTCTAGATAGCCAACCGTAATTCAGAGCTGGAATGCCCTCCCACTTGGGAAGGTTGGGTGGTAATTAGGTATGGGCAGGCCAATTAGACGCCTGTGGCGTGCGACCAGTAATTTTATAGACGCACAGGCTAGTATATAAAGACGCGCTGAGTGGCGTCCCTATGGATTCCTTATAGGGCAGAAGACAGTTTAGGGAGTACAGAATCAGCTTATGATATCTTGACAGGGGTTGCCTTATAGTCACCATGCAGCCTTGGGGGAAGTTTGAAGCCAACTGGGGAATACCACCCGTTTCTTAAGGCACATGCATGCTTGGTAATCACTAGAAGTCTAGGACTTATCCAAGAGATGAAAAATCCTACGTGCAGCGGTTGTGAAACCACCCAAAGAAGCAGAGAGTTGTATGGTATGGATTGATATGATATAGGGGTCGTGTAACCTTGCAATTTCAAAGCTTACTTACCTATATGCTCCTACGTAACTGGTTTGTAACAGATTTGAACCGTAAATAACATTGCAGTCTGAGTCTTTATCAGCGCACACGCACAATGGATGTATAAATAATGCATATTCTGAGGTGATGAGGCCTAAGGGACCATCGCCATGTATGCATTTGCCCTGGCTTGAGCTGAAAACCGACCCATTTGGGAAATATATGGTGAACTATCGACAGAGTACGCGGTTATAACCCACCTACTGGAAGTCATAGCGTAAATATTGGTACATCGTTGTGCATTCAGCCCTAAGTGTAGGATATATAAAGACGGTATAGCATGTCGAATGGGGAGACTCAATGCGATGGTGTCGCACAGGTCTATACCGAATTTTCAAACGATCTCAATTTCTGGTAGTCAACGTAGTGGCCTGGCATGCTCACCCATAGGCTTCTTCCCCTCGCCGCCCTTTTTTGTGGCGCGGCCGTCGCCCAAAAGGTGAAGCTACGGTACATGCCGTTGGGCGACTCAATCACGGAGGTCATCTGCTGGCGCTCGCAGCTCTGGCAGATGTTGCAGACGACCGAGTGGGCAGACGTGGACTGGGTCGGCAGCAGCAAGCTAGACAACTCCTGCGGCGATGCGGCGTACGATCGCGATAACGAGGGGCACTCGGGCTTCTTGGCAGTCGGTATCGCCAACTTGAGGTTACTCCCTGTGTGGCTCCAGGCGAACCCGGCCGACGTGATCACGGTTCATCTGGGCACCAACGATCTTCTTCAGGGAAGGCAGGTTCCCGAGATCATCGCCGCCTTCACAGTGCTAGTAGGCGATATGAGGAATAGCAACCCAAGGATGAAGATCATAGTGAGTGGGCGTCTGGACATGCCA
The DNA here is from genome assembly GCA_022225965.2 of Diatrype stigma. Classification (NCBI taxonomy): domain Eukaryota; kingdom Fungi; phylum Ascomycota; class Sordariomycetes; order Xylariales; family Diatrypaceae; genus Diatrype; species Diatrype stigma. The sequence goes on along the minus strand of JAKJXP020000012.1, from coordinate 639,306 downwards.
TCTTTCTACACCCAAAAAAGGCTCCTATTCACCCCGTGCGTCGAGCCCTTACCTATGCTAACTCACAAAGCCAGGTCGCCCAGATCATTCCGAACGCATTCGACGGCCTGGGCATCGTTCAAAGCCTGAACAGCGCCATCGTCACATGGGCCCAGTGTCTCAACAGCACCGATTCCCCGATCTGGGTCGTGGACCAGTACGCGGGTTTCAGCAGCACCGCCGACCTCCGCGACGGCCTCCACCCCAACGACTCCGGCGATCGGAAGATGGCCAACGTCTGGTACCCCGCCCTCGTGAACGCGTTCAGCGCAGCCAGGGCAGACAAGCTGCTCGAGACGTGCCAGGCCTGTTGGTCCGCGAAGACGGACGCTGCGACGGGTCAAGAGCCTCTCGTTCGCGCGGACTGACACGGGGGAGCCAGTTGAACTTCACTTATGGGAATCCTTGTGAATTCCAAGAACTTGACCTCGGTTTCGTACATGCGTATTAAATAGAAACTCGATAGCCTGGTGCTGAATACCGGACTATACTGTAGTTCACTTGGCCTTTGTTCTCCCCGGCATAAATCACGATCATGAGCTTGTTGTAAACATGAAGACAGAAATTCAGCCTGAGGAGCAAATGATGGAGGATATAGCTATACATGTACATACAGGTATGTAACTACCAAACGCCCAACCTAAAGTTGGTGCATGTGGCCTGCGCCTGTTGCCCAGTACTTGTATCCCGGTACCCCCTTGAACGTACATACATGTACCAGCCCCACACCAGTGACCACATGCAAGCCCCCAGGCACCGGGACGTTTCCCCCCAAAAAGACCCGAAAAGATCCCACGACAGGCGGGTAGACGCGCCATTACATCACCGACCGCGCCGCCGCAGGCTAAAAGTCTCCCATACCAAAGAAGAGGCCTTCCATTTTCATATCGTCGTAGCCAACTGCCCACTAAGGTACCTATCTACCTATGTCTGCGCCTTCGATACCGAACCTCCTCTCCCTGCGAGGTTCCAGGGGCGGGGGTCGTGGCGGTGGTCGCAATCGCGGGCGGGGCGGCGGCAGCGGCGGCGGTCTCCACCCACCACCCTCGCCCTCATCCGCCGCCGCCGCTGCAGCCGGCCGCGATGCCGTCATCCAGGGGACCGACACGGACGCTGCCGTGTCGCGCATGAGCGCCGTCGACCTCGGCTACCTCGACGACCCGTTCGCGCAGTTCTTCGTGCAGCGGCCTACCGTCGGACAGGCCACCCGGAGACTCCCCATTATCAATCGAGGTAAGTTAATAACAAAAAACCCCATAGTCCTCATCCTCGTTTAACAACTTGTTCCCCGGTTCCTACCTCCTTGGTTCGTCCCGCTTCTGTATTCCTGGAAAAGGCCGCGGGGCGTGCGGAGGTGGAAGGTGGGAAGTTGGGAAGGTGTGGCTTGTTTGACTTTCCGGCCTTAGGTAGCTTAAGTAGCGAAAGGGGGGAATGTGCTAAAGTAGAGAACAGGGACCTACGCGCGGACAGCAGCGCTCGACCGCTTGATCTCGTCGTTTCTTCGCGGTGGTGGTGGTGAAGGTGGAGGGGGCAAGCGACAGATCGTCTCCCTGGGCGCCGGCACCGACACGCGGGTGTTCCGGCTGTTCGGCCCACAGGCGCAACCCCCGCAGACGGATCTCATCTACCACGAGATCGACTTCCCGGCCGTGGCGGCCAAGAAGCTGCAGCTGGTGCGGGCCGTGCCGCCGCTGCGGAACATCGTACCGGACCCGGCGTCTGTTCCCATCACCACCACCACATCCGAGGACCCCAACGACGAGAACGGGACCAGAACGGCAACGAATTCAACAACGTGTTGGAGCAGCGGCGGCGGCAGCGGCGAGCTGCCGAACGGATGCGAGTACTGGTGCCACGGGCGCGACCTGCGGGACCTCGTGCGGCCGGGGGCGCCGCCGCTCCGGGGCCTGCGGCGCGACGTGCCGACGCTGCTGGTGTCGGAGTGCTGCCTCTGCTATCTGGAGGCGGCGCAGTCGCGGGCGGTGATCGAGTACTTCGCCGGTAGCGGCGAGGGCGCGGGGACGGCGGGGATCGCGGACCTAGCCGTGGTGCTATACGAGCCGATCCGGCCGGACGACGCGTTCGGGCGGCAGATGGTGGCGAACCTGGCGGCGCGGCGCATCCGCATGCCGTCGCTGGACGCGTACGGGACGGCGGCGGCGCAGACCGCGCGCCTGCGGGCCGCGGGCTTCGAAGGCGGCGCCGAGGCCCGCACCGTGGAGGATGTCTGGAGGGAGTGGGTTCCCGACGGTGAGAAGGAGCGCGTCGATGGGCTCGAGGGGCTCGATGAGGTCGAGGAGTGGAACCTGCTCGCGGCGCATTATGTCGTGGCTTGGGGGTGGAGGGGGAGGGGATTTGAGGGCTGGGAAGGGGGCGGAGGTGGTGCGGGTTGAGGTATTATATATAATTGTTTGTGAGAGGGCATGTGTTGCTGGGATTCGATCAAGCAAGCAGTCGGTACTATATCATTTTGCAATGCAATGGCAACGCTGCAACGTGGTCACCGTGAGACTGTCAATTAGCGCATGATGATGTCTTATAAACATCGTTTGTATTAGATGTAAGGAATGAGTCTATCCGTTAAACGATACCAACGGTTTTGTTGATATCAAATGGCAATCGCTGCAAAAAACCGTGAAACGCCTTTTCCAACCTGGGTATACCGAAAATGAACAAAATAAGTACCACCATCCAGTTCCATCAGCTTCTCCCGCGATTCCAACCATGTCTTGACAGCCACGTAAGCACTGAAACCATCCCGCGTCCGCTTCAGAACAGCTTCAAGTTCGTCCTCTGCATCAGCCGCGTGCCGTTCAGCATGGCCCGCAGCTTGATGGGGCGGGTCTGGAGCCGGCGGAAGGCCTCCTGGACGTGGCGGGTCTCGACGGGGGTGCGGCCCTCGCTGGGCGGGTCGAACAGGCCCTGGGGCGCTAGCTTCCGCTTCTTGCTGTTGCTGCTGCCGTTCTCGCCGCCGCTGCGCTCCTTCCACAGGTCCTCCTGCTCCTTGATCTTGAGCGCCTCCTCGGTCAGGGTCTGGACCATCTCGAAGGTGAGGAAGCCGAGGATATCGACGATGTCGTCGGACGGCTTACTGTCCGTCACGATGCCGAACCCCGCCCACTCGCGAAACCGCTTGCCCTTGCGGTAGGTGAAGGACGCCTGCCGGTACTCGGACCACGTCACGTACTCCTCGCGCGTCATGGCCTTGGTGCGCTCGTCGGCCTTCTGCAGCCGCTGCAGCGTGATGAAGTTCATCTCCTCTTCCTCCTCGTCCTCCTCGTCGTCGCGCTCGGGCACCTCCTGGCTGTAGAAGGACGAGGGCTCCCAGGGCAGCTTCACCTTGGCCTTCTTGTTCTTCTTGGCGGCCTCCTCGACGGGGACCGGGCCGGCGCCGGGCACACCGCCGGGCCCGCCCACGACGCCAACGCCTCCGGTCGGGTCGTCGCCCACGCCACCGAGGTCGGCGTCGCCGCCCTTCTCGTCCGAGTCCTTGGCGCTCTTGCGCACGTCCTTCCAGGACAGGAAGGTGCGCAGCCGCGACACCTTGGGCGCGTCGTCGCGGATCTGGAAGATCAGGTCGTTGATGGTGATGGTGCGCACGCCGCGCCGCGCCGCCAGCTCCGTGCACGCCCGCAGCATCTCGATCACCTGCTGCCGCACGATCTCCTCGATCATCGCCGTCGTCTCCGTCGACGGCTCCCCCGTCTCCCCCGACACGTACATCATCTGCTGGATCTCCTGCCGGTACTTGTGCTGCTTGTTGCTGTTGTTGTCCGCCATCTTGACGAATGGGTGGGTGGGCAAGTGCTACGGTTGGAGTAAGAGTAATAGCAGACGGAGTGAGAACTTTAGGTGTAAGTAGGTAGTCACTCTTGAGGTACAATAGGTGGGGATAGCCAAATAGATGATTGGGAGAGATGTAGAGGGCGTGAGTGTGTAGATGTGTAGATGGGTACAAGGCTCGGGAACAAGGGAAAGAACGAGCTGGGATCGCGATGCCACGAGCAAGCGAATGTTCCCCAAAAAGTTCCAAAGAAACGAGAATATATCTCCTAGGGATGAAACTGGGCCCAAAAACTATTGTTGTAGAGCTGTGTGTGTTATACCTGAATAAGTGTAAGTATCAGGAAACCAAAAGTGATAATCGAAGATGCAAGTGCATTTGATTCCAATTGTTCGAATTGAAGGTCCCAATGTTGCGGTTAAAGGTTTAGGTCTGGCCTCATACCAATGTGGGGAATCTATGGAGCGACAAAGTATGTACCAGCTACTAATAATTCCGAGGGCATTCACACTTCCAGTGCGGTCGACATACTATTCATGTAGGTAGTCAGTACTTTGGCAGCTCCAAGTGTCACATTAAACCCACCAACCTACTACTATAACTGTACCTGTACTTATGTCGTTAGGCTTATCCGTACAATATACCTGTTACATATATACATACCGGTATGTTAACTTAATGTGAGGTGGCAGATTAACTGAACATTAACTTGGACATAGGTACCATTAAAGGGTCCTGAAGCTCTTTCTTACCTTACCTAACGATTTTACTTCGACCAAACATATAAAAAACAAAATTCAGGAAACCCAAAAATGGCGACTAACGGAGATCTAGTATGGATCGACTGCGAAGTAAGAGAACAAGAAGAAAACAATCTTGCCTGCTTTCGCACTGGACTTGGTTGGCTGACAGGTGATCCTAGATGACGGGTCTCGACCCCGACAGTGACGAGATCATCGAGATCTTCTGCATCATCACGACGGCGGATCTCCAGGTCGTCGACGAGCAGGGCTGGGGCACGGTGGTGCACCAGACGAAGGAGAGGATGGACCTGATGGACGAGTGGTGCACGCGCACACACGCGAAGAGCGGGCTGACAGATGCCGTGGTGTCCTCGACGGTGACGCCGGAGCAGGCAGCCGACGAGCTGCTCGCGTACATCAAGAAGCATATCCCGCACCCGGGGGCGCTCCTGGCCGGGAACAGCGTGCATGCCGACCGGGCGTTCCTTAGGAAGGAGCCCTACAGGAGGGTCGTTGATCACCTGCACCATCGCCTCCTGGACGTCAGCAGCCTGAAGGAGGCGGCGCGGCGGTGGTGTCCCCGGGAGGTGGTCAACAAGGCGCCGATGAAGCAGGGCCTCCACCAAGCCAAGGAGGATATCCTGGAGAGCATCGAGGAGGCTCGGTATTACAAAGAGGTCATATTCAGCAAGACGGAAAATACCGGTGGCGCGAAAAAGGCTTCTGCAAATTGATAACTAGCAGGGGCAACACGCAAAAATATAATAAAATACGATTGGGCCCGATAGATTCAGCTAGCCTGATCCTCTCATAATATCGTGGTGGCTTCGACTTAACTATGTACGAAATGCCTATCGATATATAAGGGTGAACAGCTATTGATCAGAAGTGCCCTCTGACTCTGATGCGGCTGAACTCATAATATTGGCGTCGAATTCGATAAAGCCACGGATGCCACATACGGTATTCCCCAGGAGACGTACGAGGGCAAGTCAAAATCTAATACGAGTACGGAGGGATTATAGCCAAAGGAATTGCCTTAATATTCCAGCCGGAATCAGGCGGCATCAGAGGGGTATTACGTGAATTATTGGTGTTGGGTCGAGATGCATCTCACATCCCGTGCAGACATGCAGACATGCAGACATGCATCTGCCCATCAAGCTTTCTAGACCCCTCCGACCCCTCAGACCCCTGAAGTTACACCGGCAACAAACTTTGGCATAACGACGATATGTGCGTAGACCCCTAATCGCACTGTCTCTATGCCTAGAAGTTGGCCGTGTGGTACAGTTTTAAAGATAACTATTGGTAACTGTGGAGTTGGCTGTACATAGTTGATGTACATAACGGCATGTAGGAATGCGTGGTTCAAGCTGGTGCAATCCAGACCGCAGTCCAGTGATTTCCAGTAGCGACGCCACACCCCACCTCCAAAATGAGGTCATTCTACTTTTGGCGTGGGATGGGCGGCGGTCCGGTGGATGGTAGCATGGAGGTACATACGTAGTATAGGAGGTATGTAGGGAACCCCGCCATACCTGCCTTGCTGTCGTCACATTTTCACGAGCTAGCACTGACATTAGGAGCTTTCCTCCCTATTCCCCCAGGATCCAACTTACATACTTAGTCGACACTATAAAGCAGGACGTGGAACCGCCGTTTTCACCCTTGAACTAAGCATCTGTCTACACCAACCTACACACCTCATTAATATCATTACTTCCTTTCAACATGAGCGCCAAAACGGTCGAGTTCAAGTCGTTCACCGACCAGAAGCCTGGAACGTATGTTTATCCCTCTCGCTGAGCTACCCCGCCAACCCAAGTTGAGCTGCTGGTCAAGCTGGACTGCTGGCCAACCTGCTGGTCAACCTCATTGTCGAACAAACCATAGCGAACAAGAGTGAATGAACGCCATGCTAACAGGTCTACAGATCTGGTCTTCGGAAGAAGGTCAAGGTCTTCCAGCAACCTCATTACAGCGAAGCCTTCGTCACCGCCATCCTCCTCTCCATCCCTGAAGGTGCTGAGGGTCAGTAGACATCCCGAAGCCCAATCTTTGGGAACACCACAGGAATGCTAATCCGCAGTGAGCAGGCTCTTCCCTGGTTATTGGAGGAGATGGCCGATACTGGAATCCCGAGGTCATTCAGTACATCGCCAAGATTGGCGCTGCCTACGGAGTGAAGAAGCTTCTGATCGGCGAGAACGGCATCCTGTCCACCCCAGCTGCCAGCCATGTCATTCGGAAGCGGAAGGCAACAGGAGGTATCCTCCTAACTGCCAGCCACAATCCCGGTGGTGAGTACTATGCCTGACTTGATTCGTTATATATGCAGCTTGCTGAACCCTCTTGTCCTTGCTTTATAGGCCCCACCGAAGACTTCGGCATCAAGTACAACCTGGCGAACGGAGGTCCCGCCCCCGAGAGCGTCACCAACAAGATCTATGAAGCCTCCAAGACCCTTACCTCCTACAAGATCGCCGATATTCCCGACGTCGACATTACCACAGTTGGAACCAAGACGTACGGAAGTCTCGAAGTTGAGGTCATAGACAGCACCGCCGATTATGTGGAATTCATGAAGGAGATCTTTGACTTCGATCTGATCAAGAAGTTCTTCAAGAACAACCCCGACTTCAAGGTCCTGTTCGACGGTCTCCACGGTGTCACGGGCCCGTACGGAAAGGCCATCTTCGAGCAGGAGCTAGGTCTCTCCGGCGCCACACAGAACTGCATCCCCAAGCCCGACTTCGGCGGTGGTCATCCCGACCCTAACCTCACATACGCCCACTCCCTGGTCGACGCAGTAGACAAGAACTCGATCCCCTTCGGTGCGGCATCTGACGGTGATGGCGACCGAAACATGATCTACGGTGCCGGGGCCTTCGTATCACCAGGAGACAGCTTGGCTATCATCGCTCACCATGCCAACCTCATTCCCTACTTCAAGAAGAACGGGGTGTACGGCCTAGCTCGCAGCATGCCCACCTCGGGTGCTGTTGACCTCGTTGCCAAGAAACAAGGTCTTAACTGCTACGAAGTGCCGACCGGCTGGAAGTTCTTCTGTGCGCTCTTCGACGCAGACAAGCTCAGTATCTGCGGCGAGGAGAGTTTCGGCACCGGAAGCAACCATATCCGCGAGAAGGATGGCATGTGGGCCATCGTGGCGTGGCTGAACATCATCGCCGGCCTGGGCGAGGCGAACCCGGGCACGAAGCCGAGTATCAAGCAGATCCAGCAGGACTTCTGGAAGACGTACGGCCGGACGTTCTTTACGCGGTACGATTACGAGAACGTCGACTCTGAGGGCGCCAACAAGGTGGTCGGCACGCTCCAGGACCTAGTGGCTTCCTCCAGCTTCATCGGCTCCAAGATCGGCGACCGCACCGTGACCGACGCCGGCAACTTCTCCTACACGGACCTCGACGGCTCCGTGGCCTCCAACCAGGGCCTCTACGCCCGCTTCTCCAGCGGCAGCCGCATCGTCGTCCGCCTCTCCGGCACCGGCTCCTCCGGTGCCACCATCCGCCTCTACATCGAGCAGTACAGCGACGACCCGGCCACCTACGCCCAGGACGCCCAGGACTTCCTCAAGGCCGAGATCCAGTTCGCCACCGAGCTGCTCAAGTTCAAGGAGTACGTCGGCCGTGACGCCCCTGACGTCAAGACGTAAGGTTAGTTGCGCAAGAATGAAAGACGGGGGAAAGCAGGAAGAGATAGCGGATCCATGAGCACAGTCGTCTGACAGTCAGTTTGTTCGTACATGCCATAAAAAAGAGCTCAGGGCTCTACTACTAGCGGTAGTGGTTGATGATAATGAAATTGCTTTAGGTTCTCCCTATCCTTTACCGAATACTGAGGACAACGACCTGTGCTTGATTTGAATTATTAGCATGTAGCATGGCTGTTTCACGTATGGACTATCTTGGCCGCTTGGTAGTGTGCCTGGGTGGCTATCTGTCTGCTATGAGCCAATACTCCATATTCCAGAGAGGTGTCTACAATCTGATCCTAGAAATGTTTGAGCATACCAGGACTTGGCCCCCCTTTATTGTGGCCCTTGATGGAAATTCCTAGTGGATCTCAGGTCGTATTATGGTGGCTTCCAACCTGAAGCATACGTGTAATCGTCGTAACCATTGTCGCCTTCTTGTAATGCTCCAGTATCTTTAAGGTATTAACACGATATCCTTGACTCGGCACCCTAGTCTTTGACCTCCTATTAGATGTGGGACACATCACTCGGAATGTTCCCAACACAGTTGGATCGTGTTTGCTATACTGGTACTGTCATACACATGTTTGCGCCTCGAATGTGGGAGGTCTCGGGTCACGACTCCCATATTCGGGAATAATACGAAGCAGTTCGTTTATCTCCGCACACAACACCCAAATTTTCATATGGGATAGAGCGATAAGGCATGTCATTAGTGGACATAGTCATGTATGCGAAGATTCTTTTCAGGAGGCGAAGGGGAAAACAGACTCTTAAGCTGGGGATCCATGCTACGAAAATCTTTTTGTGGCTTGAATTGCAATGTTGTTATGGTATTTTAGCCACATGTGCACATTTTGGTGCGACTTAGCAGCCTCCAAAGGATCAGGTACCCGGGTCACGTAAGGGACATTCAGAATATGAAAAGGGGCGTAGTCCTGTGCCAATTGCCAAGCCATGTTGCAATGGAAGTCCATTTTTGTGCCCCTATCCAACCGGTAGTTTATTACACCGCAAACTTCGTAGGCATCAGTCTCATTGGGGCACGCACTCTACAAGACAACACTCAAAGGTAGGTGATCAAGGCGCAATGTAAGAAGATGAGAATCCCGAACTCCCGAACCTCCCTGAGCTTATACTCATGTTGGCGAAGCCCAATTCCACTTATGACACACCTGCTCTGGGCTTTGCCGGGAAACATAGCGGAAAGCTAACCGAATAACATATTCCGAGTCACATGTACGGGGAAGAGGAGATTCTGCATCTCGTTCATGCACGGAAGCCATAGGCACCCATCCCCGCGGTAGGATGTGGAACAATATGCAGGTCCTTCAGAAAAGGGCTGAAACATTTTGGTTAATCTGCAATATGGTCTGTATAGTACAGATTCGTCTAGTAGTCCCCTATTCGTGGTTCTATAGCAAACTCTGACGATGGTCATATCAAAGGCCACGGGGCATGGTGTTAGTATCAATGCCAATGAAGAGGATATCACGACATTTATATTGCCCTCCACTCCCTATTCTTGCTCCTACAGTATTGTCAATCCCCCGTATTATGTCAAATAAGTTTGCTTTCCGAATTGATGTCAATAGTGCCTCACATTGGCTTACGGCCCTTCTGTGCTAGAAAGTTGATATTGTAGTAACTAGAACCACCATTACCGTGCAAACACAATGCATTGCATGTGATACATGAGGCTCTTTCGTTTCCTTATTCCGAGAGACACCAGGCCGTCAATTCGGTATGCTCGTATAGTGCGGTATGCAGCTTATGTTTCACACAATGGGAACGCCGTAGTGCCTGGGGGCCAGAGGCTCTGCATACCCGATATTGTAGACTAAATGACAATACGGAATGCCAACATGGTCCTCAGGAATGAACTGGACAATACTAAGGGGCGTCTCTTGGACTTGGGGAGAAATATCTATATAAGACTTCGGTCTGGAACCGTATCGTCAACCTTTCTCAGCTTCTCATCATCACAACCACAGATACCACAAATACCACAAGTTGTCGATTCGACCCAAGGCCAGAGACATCACCGCTCGTTCTACTATAACAAGATCCACCACAAACCAAACTCTCACTACCACAATGTACTCAACTCAAGAAGAGATCACCGTCGTCGATATGGGCCGTGGCGCCGTAAGTACGACTATTCTCATATCCCGCGCCCTTAGACTAACACAAGGATTGCAGTATGACACTACCGGCGTCGCAAAGCCGAAGCCCCAGCCAAAGCCCCAGCCGAAGCCCAAGAGCAAGCTGTCTATTGAAGACGTTGAAAGCGCGCTTCAAAACACTTCCGACCTCTAGAGGATGTTTCCAGAGCGAGCGTGGATTGTTTGGGGATGGGAATGGGTGATGGGGATTGATAATGGGAGGTCGGACATACCCTATAGACCAAAGGTGCATAGAGGAGAAAATTCACGCGTGAGGATGGTATAGAGTGGAGGATCCCTAGCATAGACTAAGAAACAGTCAAGTGAACGGGCCTTACCGAAAGGGAATGAAGCAGTGCCGTCTATAATATGACAAATGGCAGACAACGTCTACTAGAAAAGCGCACGATAATATTTGAGAGAGCGGTGTGATCAATCCCAGGGCTGTCTCATACGGGACATAAGCAGGTAATCAACAACTATCGTGGTTGGTTTTATACATATGTCGTAGTTGGGCGAAAAAGCGCAGATAAGGGGGGCTCTCAAGATATCATCAACCACAGCGGATATTGATAAACTTGAGCACTCGGCACTTTTTATTGTTGGTACTTAATGAACGTGGAAATAATAAGACCCCTTCCTCCCCAACCCCATAAGTTGATAAATCGATGTGTGTAGCAAAACAGCAACACTGTGTTCCATCTGTACTCCACGAATCGCCGATCGCCCTCATCATGATCATCCCGCAATATCTGTTCGAGGGTCTTGCTTGCTTTGCTTTGGTTGTATTTTACCACTGGTCAGGGTCGGCATCCTTAAACTCTGAACCCAGACCGATCTGGTCGAACCAGACCTGTCGGAAGGTCTGGCTTCCGGTGTAACCCCCGGCGTCGTCATGCCAGCCGTTCGCGTACAGGCCGACGCGGAACTGGAAGGCGCGGCCGTCGCTGACGGTGGTCGCGATGTCGTAGTGCTCGGCGACCTTCTCGCCGTCGTACCACATCTTGTAGTAGCCGGTGCTGTCGCTCTTCCAGCTGGCCTGGATGACGACGCGGTGCCAGACGCCGGGCGTGACGGTCTTGAGGTCGCGCCAGTAGGTGGACTTCTGGCTGCTGGTGGGGCACACGTCGCCGTACTTGACGCGCGTGCCGATCTGGTCGCCCTCGAGGAAGACCATGGCCGACGGCATCGAGTCCTCGCCGCAGCCCAGGTCCGAGAAGTCCGTGATGAACTGCGCCAGGTTGTACGACTGGTCGCCGTTGAACTCCCAGTTCTCCTGCAGCCGGAACGCGAACCCGTAGAAGCCCGCGTCGCCCTTCTTGTACGCGTTGTAGTGGAACACCTCCGAGTGGAAGCGCCCCGTCCAGCTGGGGTCCCACGTCTGCGTCATCTTGAGCGCCGTCGGGCCCTTGTACACGATGTTGGTCACCTCGTCGACGGTGCCCTTGTCCTCCGTGTAGATCTGGTCCCAGCCCGCCTTCGTGCCGGTGTTGGAGAAGCTCTGGGTGGCCTGGGCGGCGGAGGCGCCGAGTGCCACGAGCAGGCTGGGTATGGTTGCGAACAGCATTGTGACTGGTGATATGACTGTCGGACGATAGGGGTTTGTTGACAGTACTTGCCAGAGATGGTTGTCTTGGATGTCGATCAAAGTGCAGGAGCAAGAGGCTTCTTATACCCAAAAGATTAGCCCATCATTCTTTTATTTACGGATTATTCTGTACACTGGCATTCCTACTCAGAGGTGAGATGGTGAGTATTCTCGTGCGTTTAGGAAGGTGCTCTAAATTTGGCCTGGTCTTGGCAAGCCCAAGTACACCTGTAGGTCTCATATCTCAGTGCTATGTTGAATGGGGTCATTCATTCAGCTCCTACCAATCAACCAATCGTAGTTCAGGACACCATGGGCATCAGCTTGTCGCCCTGTATACAACCCTATTTGATTCCAACACATACCAATTAGTTACTAGAAGTTCTCTGAAGTATGTAGTCGTTGATGTTCACTAGGGCCCCCTCGCGATCCGGCGCCCCTTTTTCATTGGAGCGTAGCGCTTATAGCTGGCGTCATCACGACGGGATCCAGCCCAGCCTGTCAGCTACCTTCACCAACGCTATTGCAACACGGTGTTCTGGTGAGTAAGCGACACTGTAACGGAGTAAGCCAGATGACACTACTCAAAGCCTTGTCGGGATGATTCCGTCTTATACCAAACGTCACCTTACACTTCGACATGAGGTTGATGTAACAAACAGCTGAATACTAGAAGCCCCATAATATATGAGGCTTCAATCACGCTGGGTGTAAATCATTGTACCTTAAGAATAGCTTCACGCTAACATAGGGCATTACTCACCCAAATTCATGGTGACTTATACAAGCACCGACATAACTAGGGCGCCTCAGTATCATTGATTATTATTCGATACTAACTCCCACCCAAGTGTTGAAATGCATACACCGCTCAGTCGCTAGTGTGACACCGTATGAAATGGGCTTTTGTTCACTTACATGGGGGTCTTGGGGCAATGCTGTGACTAAGAACCTAAACCGAGGCTCCGGGAAATTGTAGAGATAAATTGTAAGTTAGATTGTGAGCTCCCTGTCATACTACGTATGATTTCAACTTTAAATGCTGACGACAGCTGATCGATATAGTACTCCCTGAAGCTATGAACGTTGGGCTAACTGCGGCCAGAAAGCTAGATCTCAACATGATGACACCATATACATACCTATTGCATTGGATCTTGTCACATCTCCAAACCATGCAACCATGACAGCTCGTTTGCTGATGAAAGCCTCTCCAGTTGTACAATATTGTCCTGGTCACCATGAATAGAGGGAACCACCGGAAAGGAAATGGCCTCAGGGCGAGAGGTGGATACAGTGACCCTTCCACTGGAGGTACTCGAGGTCAGCGGTCTTTAAGCCCAAAAGATCATCGTCGGTTGTACGCGGATTCCTTCCGCCCTGAACTTCGGCATCACTGTGTTAAGACATTGGGGAAAATATCAAACGATGTGCTGTCGTCATACCAGAATGGCATTTACCGCTTTGGCTACCTGGGAGGTTCTAGACCGTACAGTACAACACGAGACACACACGCCCGTTCTCATCTTACATTACGCACGCAGGTCCTGCCTCGTCATTTCAAGCAGGTCAAGAAGTCTCCCAGCTTCTCGAGCACGACGACCTGCTTGTCCGCCGGCGCGGTCGTCTTATCGGACGCGTCGCCGACGCTGACAGAGACGAAGCAGCCGTCGGCGTTGACGACGTCGGTCTCGGTGGGCAGGCGGGTGCCCCCGCAGGTCTCGACGTCGGGGTCGGACAGGCCGCCCGGGTTGACGCGGCTGAGAACCCAGCTGAAGTCGGCCGGGTCCGCGCAGTCGCCGTCCTCGACGCTGGGGAAGTTGACGTTGAGGAAGACGTCGTCGGGCAGGTAGGGGGCGCCGGCGGCGAGCACGCGGTCGGTCAGCTGGGCGGCGAGGGCGGCGTAGACGGTGCTGCGCGCGGGCACGGGCTGCGTGTCCCAGGCCAGGGCGCCCGTGTCGGCGCCCGAGAAGGCCAGCGCCGGGATCCCGTGGTTGTGGGCCGCCTCGACGGCCGCGCCCACCGTGCCCGAGAACGGCACCGCCAGGAACAGGTTCGAGCCCACGTTCGGGCCCGTCACCACGAGGTCCGGCACCGCGCCGTCCCCCCACACCTGCGGCCCGAACGTCGACAGCCCGTACTTCACCGACGTCACCGGGAACGAGTTGACCCAGTTCAGCCGCGGGTCCGTCGCGTTCGAGCCCACCGGCCCGCTGCCCGCCGCGCAGCTGTCGTACTCGCACGGATCTGTCCGGTCCTTGGGTTCCTCGTCGCTCGAGCCTGGGCGGGGTTGATTTAGTTACGCCGTAAGTAAGTAATCGTGACGATGGCTTGGCTAGGCTGCGACATTTGCAGCAGCATCGTCGTCATCATCCAGAGTTCACCCACCTTTGCCTGACTGGTTCTCTGCTGGAGCGGAGATGACTGCATCGTGACCGGCCTCGATCAAAGCGTCGTGGAAGGATCGGATGTAGAGCTCAGCCCACCCGTCATCGTTCGACTGGAGGATGCGCGCTCCTCGGGCGGCGCTCAGCAGGGGCAGCAAGGGCAGGACGGAGTAGGTGCGCATGTTGATGATGGCTTGCGTGTCTTTCCGGCGGGGAGGGGGCAGCAATGGGGAGGAGCAAGAGAGTCGTCCGTCGCAAGCCGAAGTAACTTCTTCGCGGCGCAGGAGGTTGATTTATAGAACAGCGACAGTGGATGACCGGCCAGTCGACTGACCCTCCCACGCTCCCTCCCAAGCTACCCCTGACTAACTAGATACATAGCATTAGAGCTCCTCCCCCCTCCTACAATTACCCCTGACCACGGCATCGTCATGCACTACCGTGGCGAGCGCCAATCACGCGTTCCCGTCCGATCGGGCAGTTTCCTAAACAGGCCAATTGGAAACCAAGATGGAGCCCCTGGGAGGAATCGCCAAGCATTTTAGCGTCTGTCATGCCCGAACAGCCCTGGCAGTGTCCCGGCATAACCCCCCGGCCTACGACGCTATAGGCACGTCGCAAGGCCGCCCAGCAGCGAGACCCCACAACACGTGCTCTGAATGTTTGGGCATGAAGATCGATCCGCATACACTAACCACCAAGAACTACTGCTATGATTCTACCTTCCTAGATCGGGGAGTAGGAGGGCAGACAGGCAGGCCTCAACTGAGAGCCGACCGGCCGGCGTGGGGACTAAACCACCGACAACGCACCGTAGCTGCTGCGCTATGCAGCGATCTGGTAATCCTCACCTCGGTGTCGGAAAGGCGCGGCGTTTCATTTATAGCCCGGCAAAGTAAGCAGCGCGAGGTTGCTTCCCTCCAATTACCTGTAGCCACCTCAGTCCGTGTAGAGAGGATTCGAACTGCACAGGTTTGAGTCGCGCTTGCGGTACGGACGGCTCAGTCACCCAGTGCTTCCTGCGCCTCCGGGTCACGAAATACAAAGAACGAGCACAGGATGGAAGAGTTGCCTAGTGACAATAGCTCCCGAAAGAGTAGACACGCGCTATATAAAAAGTGCTAAACCACTAGTAGAAAGTCCACCGAGTTAGGATTATTAGGTAATCCAGGCGCTCCTATCTAAGCTCGATATCACGAGAAGAGGTGATGGTTATTAGACTTAGTATGGTGCGCAGTTCTTTGGACTT
The DNA here is from genome assembly GCA_022225965.2 of Diatrype stigma. NCBI lineage: Eukaryota > Fungi > Ascomycota > Sordariomycetes > Xylariales > Diatrypaceae > Diatrype > Diatrype stigma. Next base: position 623,630 of record JAKJXP020000012.1, on the reverse strand, counting down.
TTTTCCAGCCTTCTTATTCTTCGTGATTTCAATGATGAAGAGGCACCATTATTGGTAACTTGAATACCTTATCTGACCCAATAGGGTTCTTTGGATCAAGACTGGGTGATCTGAACTGGTATTATTTAGAGATGGGCGGTCTTGCTTGTGTGTACAATCGGATTAGACTGTCGCTACATGCATACCCTATGGGTAAACATGTTGACTCCGCGAGTCCCGATCGGCGGTAGACAACATCAAGTCTGTATCAATGCAGGCTCTACACCGCTGTCCTTCACGGTTTCCCACGTCGTTCTTCTTGGCCCTTCCCTTGTCAACCTTCTAGTTGGCGTCCTTGTTGACACCCTTCATAGCCTCTTTCCCAGACATGTCCTTGCTGCCGTTGGCACGCTTAGCAGACGTCGAAGCTTTCTGAATGCCGCCATTTCCGGCACTAGTACATGTGGCGGCCTTTCGCTTGCGAGTCTTCGGGATACTGGTGTCCTGGCCCTTTCCATCAGCCCAAGGAGTGACGAGCTTGAGATCCTTTCCATCTTCTACGGCGTCCTCGACCTTCTTCCCGATGGCCGTCATCAGATTGGTAACACTGCGGGTGCTGCCATACTTGGTCAATCTGGCGAGTTTGCCGGCATCGATCTGCCGGGGTTGTTGATTAGCATGACTGATCGATAGAGAGGAAGGGGGAAGGTGCAAGATAGGAAGCGATCATATTACAATATCTGGGGGATGCCTACCTCGGGCTTGGTGTTCATGCACAGCCAGGTGTTGAGGAGAACATCAACCTCGCCCAGGGTAAGCACGAGCTTTTTGCTGGACTCTCCGGCAGACATGGCAAGCAGTTGAGCAGGTAGATGTGGGCAGACAAAAATACGTGTGAAGTACTGTGTGGTATTTGTGTCAATCTTGAATGGAATAGAAGTGTTTCTCTCAAATTGGTGGATTTGCACCCAGATGGGAAAACAATAGGTGACCTGGAAGGTGCAAAGGTTGTCACGAGCCACCGAAGGGAAAAATATCTGGTTGCCAGGCGATGCTGCTAGGCAACGGACATTATGACATCGTGATAGGCAACCGTGATACGAAACGAGGCAGCCAGTTCTGCAATTTAGAACCCACGCTCATCCAGATTACATGCATTGTCCCTGATTCACGCGTGAGCGAGGTATCGTTACCTTGCCATGGAGAATTTTCCCTTCATATCTTACAACATTCATCACAATCATGATCGTAGGTGTCTTTCTCTCCAAATAATGCGACCAAAGATCATTGTATCGGAACAGCCAGAGAAAAGAACATTTTGGCTGACTTTCCCAAACAATAAGTATCCACGTCTTATCCCTTTTCCTTCCAAGTCCAAACCTTGAAGGTTACTGGGAGGGACTTGATAAAAGCATAAGACACCCCCTGTAACAACATTGTCCCGTGCTATTGCTATTTGCAATGCGCATCCTTATTGAAACTGCCTGGCTAATAAAGATTTACAGGTCAAGTGAGCTGTGTCACATCCAGGCCGCAGCCTACCGTACTTCACAGCCGAAAATGGCATGAGTATTTCAATGAAAAACAACTGTCTTAAGGTAGGAGACATTAGGACCTCAATAGACCTCGAATGTTCTATAAGTCGTTTCCATCTATATTGGATGAAAGCACATTTCGTTTCTTAGTGTTACGATGGGTCTCTGGCCAGGAAGCTATCACAATGGGGATCGTCTGGATTCTAGAGAGGGGATTATGTGGGAGGATACCCAAGGCTTACATACATTATGCATATAGAAGTAGGGCCATCGGCCGTGGGGCTGTCTCATAGAATATCCTTCTTTTCAAAATCGATATCTTCTCCTTATACCGCGAACCCGTAAAAGTGCCTCTATCATTGCACCTGTGCCATTACGTTCAACATAATAATCGATGTCGTCGGAAATAATACGGTTCAAATGGATAGCTTGGCAGGAATCAATACAATCAGCGTAATAAGCCAAATAAGCACAATCCCTAGTATCATTATCATAGAACGTATCAGCACAGAGTAGGAGGCAGTTGGTCGTAGGGGGATCGTAGACTCGTGATATAGATAATCACCGGTTGGTTCCTCCCTTTTGTAGATACAAGATAAATAGGTGGTCAGCTGCTACGCTAAGCCACATACTTAAGTAACAACCCCTGAAAGTCAAGGATTTATGAGTACTGGGTCCTATTATACTACCAGTGTTTAGGTAGCGCAATATGTAATTCTTAGCATCGATGGAAGAACAAGCCGTTGGATTCTCAGATTGAGCCGTTTTGGGGGGAACTTCGTTCTAGAAGCCGCCGTTCCAAGTTATGGTCTAAAAGCAACCACCCTTAAGGATACCAGCCGGACTTATAGCGATGACGAAGCGGGGCACGCGTCGCTGCCGGCGTGGCTTGGTCTAGCCAAGCCTGCGAATAACACCCCTACTACGAAGTACTCTAATTAGTTACAGGCCCTCTGTTCGTAGCTTTCTATCCCTTGTGTCGTTGCATCATGCCCATCCGGATTTCGTGGTGCACCGTTATGTCATGTATCATGTACCATGTGTGCGGCCTCTAGCCAAGGGAACACTCGCTGGCTGTGCAAATCGGCTCTTCCACTGCCCGGTAGGACGGCTTCTGCCGTAGCCGAGCGCCAAGTGACGCATTCTCCCGCCCTGAAATCGTCTCAACGCTATAGAATAGCCTGGGTCCCTACTCAACTAGAGCCGGTATTCAAGAGAGGTTACCCATGCCTCCGATCATCCACTAGATTAACATATAGCAGCACTAGGGTGGAAAGCATTTACCTAGTAGATGCCATCCATCGCGCATCCATGAGGCGCAGCTTTTAGCTCTAGTGTATTATATTAATTGGCCAGCTATAGTTGCTATAACTTGGCACTTGGGCACCGCAAATTCGGCGCTGACGCCACACGTGTTTCTATTTCCATCCTGTTGGGTCTCTGAACTCCTGTGTTTGTCGCAACATTATCTGTTGGTTCTTAGAGCTATCTAGTAGATCAATCATACAGCACGTTGTTCTCTCCATTCCTCGCACACATACACAGCGAGGCGCTACACCTGTTCGTCTCAGAAGTAATCAATCACGTCGCCGCCTTATCTATCCTCGTCACCATCGCCGTTTCGAATATTATCCACTTGCCCCGATCGACGGCCCCGCCCGCCATGGCTGTCCGCAAGTACACGGTGGTGACGCCGATCCCGGGCTTCATCCCGCGGCAGCTGGCCCTCGACATCCTCCACAGCCACAGCGAGACCATCACGCTGAACCCGCTGGTGCTCTCGCACCGGCAGATCGCGGCGCCGCGCGACGCTGCCGCCGAGGAGTACTTCTCGACGTGGTACGAGATCACCGAGCGCGTGCAGTACGTTCCCGGGCTCGGCAGGCTGGGGTCGGGCGTCATCCGCTTCAACGGCTGCTTCCACGACCTGCCCTGGGGCCTGCAGACGCACATCTACGCGCCGGCCGGCGTCGACCTGCGCGTGCGCTACCGCATCGGCGGCAACCAGCCCGGGGTCGAGCCGCCGCAGTCCCCGTCGCCGGCCGAGCTCGGGCTCGCCGGCCTCAGCGTCCCGCGCGACGGCCTCTACCTCCGCGAGGACATCGAGATCAAGTGCAACATCGCCATGGTCGGGCTCGTCAAGTCCCAGATGAAGGCCGCCAGCAAGGAGATGGTCGCGCGCATCATCAAGAAGGCGGAGCTGCTCGACGCCGGCGTCCTGCAGGCCATGATCGAGGACGGCAAGATCAGGACCCACAATCCCCGCGACAAGACCTACACCGGTGGTGGTGGCGGGGCCATCTCGCCACCGGATACGCCGTTTTCCCCACCGCTATCCCCGTCCGTCCCGTACCAGGTGCCGCGGCCAATATCATTCCAGCAGCAGAGTAGCAGCAGCAGGCCGGGGACATCGTCGAGTGCGCAATGCTCCACCTACGGCAGTAAGGTCCACTATCAGCACGCCGCCGAACTGCCCAGCACAGAGACATCGTATAAGCCGCCGCAGGGCACGCCAGCGGTGGTGATGGAGCTGCCGGGCGACTTCCAGCACGCGTCGCCACACCTGCAACCACCACCGCAGCCGTCGTCTATCCACCCTATGCGCGACCGGACCTCTACTGCGACATCGAGGCTATCACAACAATCGTCTGACAGCTGGCGGTGGTCCGGAGGTGCGGGTGGGGCAGGAGGGGTAAAAGGGGTTGGGCAAGGGGTAGGGATAGGGTCAGGGCAAAACCTACCAAGCCCACCACTGAACAGCTCACGGCCGACATCGTATTCGTCGGACGCCGGGGGAGGAGGAGGCGGTTTCGGCTCGCCAGGTCTCAACTCACCGGGTTTCGCTACCGAGTTGCCAACGCATCGCGAGACGCTAGAAGAGCACCACAGGGCACCACGGCCGCCGTCGGGAGCTCCAGCGCCGGGGCCGTACCGAGCGTACAATCCGGCGGATTACGCTAGGGTCTCTCAGTAGTCTTTGTTCATTGAAATTATATTGATTATTCCGAGATATGAGGATACCCCATCTAGGTAGATCGAGCAGATACGTTATTACGGTATTAATACAAGAGTGTGGAGCACTACCATAAGCGATGCCTTCTTTCAGTCTCTCTTGAGTCAGTTCACGTCAAGATATGTATGCCATGAGACACGGTGCCGTGTTTATAGGCCGGCAGAATTAAGATAACCATATAATCTGTTTCTACCAAGGATACAAGCTGCCACCACTTGGCTGTCTACAACCTGAAAGGCCCTTGCACTAGGGCATGATGATCGCACATGGCTATCCCGTGTCATCTGCTATACACTAGTCATTGGGCTATATGAATGTCTCGGTTTATCACGACCCGCTGGATACGACTCCAAACAGACCCGAAGCATTAGTTATCACACACCAGCCCCCTTCCTCCCTCCCCCTTTCACGCCACAGGCGCAAAGAAGCTGAACCGGCCCGCAGGGTCGTACTTGGCCTTCAGGGCCGCGAGGCGGTCCTGGCGCCAGGGCTCGTATCCGTACCAGCTCTGGGGCGCCTCGTCCCCGAAGGCGTAGTTGACGTAGGCGTGCAGCTCCTCGCGGCCGCTTCCCGAGCGCACGATGTCGCGCAGCTGGGTGCCCAGCGCGGCCGCGCGGCGGTCCAGCGCCTCGTCCGCCGGCGCGTACGTGATCAGCGGGGCGGCGAGCAGGCTGTCGGACCGGAAGGCGAAGGCGGCCGCGCTGCCGTCGACCGCGCGCACGCCCTGCACCGGGTACGCCTCGAACATGAAGATGGCCGCCGAGAAGGGCGAGTCGGAGGCGGCCCCGCCCACGCTCGCGGCGAAGGCGTCGTACGCGAGACGCTGCGCCGAGACGTTGTACCGCTCCAGGTAGATGGGGAAGCGCGGGTTGGCGAGGCCGGCCTTCTGGCACGGCGGGTTGTCGACGGCGATGTTGGTCCAGCGAGCCAGGTCCCGGTAGGTGCCGGATTCGGGCGAGGTGGAGATCGGCCCGATGTCGTGGAACGGCTGGGTGTAGGCTGGGTCGACGGTCGTGGTTCCTTCTTGGATGATGTAGAACAGGATGACCGGCTATAGGGGGGGTTGATATAAGGTAAGATGGTCAAATAGTTAGGTTAGAAATGATTTGTTCACTCACGTTGTCTGGATCGGCGTCGGGGATGTTCAGCCAATAGGACCAGTTAATAATGCTCGCAGGAAGGTCGGAGAAGTGATCGTTAGCGGCCTGATAAAGGGCCTCGACTTTATCGCCAGTGAATATAAGGGTCTCGATCGCCCAGTCGTACTGCTCGATCTCGTAGATCTTGGAGGTAAGAGAGGTAACGATGCCAAAGTTCTGGCCGGCACCTTTCATAGCCCACCAGAGGTCCGAACTTGAGTCGATTGTGTTCAGGGTTCCATCCGCCAATACCACATTCATGGACGTGAACTGGTCTGCTATGAGCCCGTAATGCCCCTGGAGCCATCCGTGACCGCCCCCAAGCGCAGGTCCGATAACGCTTACGCATTCGCATGTGCCAGTTACTATTGCGAGGCTCAGCATTACGTCAAGTTATGAGGGGGGGACACGATAGTTGGATACTTACCCGTCTGTTTCCCTACCTCCCAGAGAGCATCCGTAACGGCTTTGGACAATGTCCCCCCACCAATCGTCACCGAACTGTTATCTGGGGCAACACTGACGCTTGACAACTCGCCGAGATATATCTCGATTCCCTCCTCCATCCGTCCCAGCGTGGTGATCGCCCCATGCACGCCATTGAACGCCAAGAACGGTAGGTCAATTTTATTTGCGTATTTGACCTAACAGGCATATAATGAGCGTCTACGATACCACGGATACTAGGAAAGCAGCAAAGACAAACGAAAGCTAACCCGAACGTACCGTCTCTGCAACGTCATCTTCCGTAGCGGGAACCACGGCGATGTTCACCGTAGGTACCTCCAACACAGACCATCTGGTCGATACGACCTCGAACTCCGTAGAGTTCGGGAGATACACCTTGGCTGCGGGCGAAAGCACTTCTCTCAGAGCCTTCGCGAGTTCTTCGGGAGTCGGGCTGCCAGCGGGGTTGCCCCGATGTGCAGACAGAAGCGCCAGCGCTGTCAGGAGGACGTTGCTCTGGAACCAGCGCATGGCCGCGGTAACTAGACGAGCGGGAGGGAGGATTCGGCGATACTGGAGGAGCTGAACACGCGAGGATGCTGTAGTGTCACCTATTGACTGGCCGTATACAGCAATGTGGCTCGTCGCTCGGTGGTGTAGATTGCAACGTGCATCTCTTTTGTTGTGCCTCCCCTCTCCTCCCTGCCCCCTCGTGCGGCTGTGTGTGGACTTGGCGCTCATGCAGACCCCTCTTGTAAGTATACCAGATCTGTCCTATATCTGCCCAGGCCCTCTGCCCCTGGTCATATACCTACCTAGGCACCCAATCGTAGGCAAGCATCCGCTCGTATACGTTGGTTGCTACCTCTGATCCGTTTTGGCAAACGTCCCCGGAATGCTACCGGGAGTATACGATACAGTGGGCCGACATCCCCGCCCTTACCTCCGGGCGCTAATGCTGTTGGTCCATCCGGCTGCCGAGGCTAAGTCCACATGTGGTTAAGCCCCCGTCGTCAGAGGTCCGCTGAAACAAGTCTTCCCCCAGCACAGCTCAATCCGTACGGGCTATCTCAAGGCACCTGATAGCTAATAGTTACTAGCCGGCCCCTGAATCTTCCAACTATCGAGGTAGACAGGTGATTAGTACAATGCCCTCAGTCTGATAATTGTTGATCATCCAGATACATAGGTAAGTATTAAAAGGTATGTGGTTGAAAAGGTTCCCTTACATCTAGGTATACGTTGAGCGACATGGTGAGGCCTGAGAGATGATCGATCAGATTGTACGGAAGACTAGATCGCGATTGGACATTGGATATTTGACCGCCTTTCAAGTATATTGCCTTGATGAGAGCTATGCGCAATTGCATACTTCAGCTGTAGCTTTGATAGGTAGTCAAGACACCTTTCGTGAGGTGTCCTGGGCATCAGGTGCTGTCATATGGAGCACTATTCGCACCCCACATAGGTGACATCTCTTCTATCGAGCTGATCGGCATAGGAAACAAGAGGGGTTTCCTTGATATATGTTTGACAAACTATTTTATGCAACAAACAGTATGACCCTAGATTCCAGTCTACAGGAGCGACTTGGGTCATATGGCCTTGTAATTGTATAAGTTACGAACTCGATGTCAGCTTGGTTGTATGAAGGAACGCAGAACCAAGTGAGTGCTATTCGGTGCATATTGCCGTCTACTTATGACATGGGAATTTCGGGAATTATTGCACACAGAATGTACAATACCACCTTCCCCGTCGCATTGAAGATTTCGTAAGATGTAATCAATAGTATGGACTCGGGCGTAGATGGAGGGTGTGATCAAATCCCTAATCGGAGATATGTATTGTTTTCTTTCGTCATCTTTTGGGGTACACTCACCTAACGCGCTACATGCGTATATACCTGGGACCCTGCGTAAAGTGCAACGCCGACTCTCACAAGCCAGCTGAACGTGGCAGAGAGACCACCTAGCGAAGATTCCGAATTTGTGCGAAGTCAAGCTCTCAAAAGAGCAAAAATCAGGATTGGTATCGGACCATATAATCTCTCTTACCAGTGAGCCAAGAAGCCGAGTAGTAACGTAGAGAGTCTCGGGGCAGGTTATTGACTGTGATTGGTATGGGTGCAGTGCATCTATATCGCGCCAAATACAACGTATAGGTGACATGCACATGTATGCCAAGCCATCAACCATGTAACTGGGGGTTCAGTTCAGCGTGCATTTGATGAGCTCGACCCCCTTTTTTCGCCGCTGAGTAACTACGTAGTATCTAATCTCTTGGTACAAGAACCGATCGAGATAATAAGAAGCGCTTGGTTCCCCCCTCCCGCTCTCCACTATGATGCTGTTGATCCTAGCTCTCCCGTCTACTGCGAAATGCCTGCGAACGTCCCCCCTGACCCTGTTGCGGCGGCTGCTGCAGAAGCCGCCGCAGCAGCAGCTCGCGCGAGTCTGGTCCGGCTGTGGACCCTCTTCTCCGTCGGAGTCTCTGTGACGATCCTCAGGACGTACGCTCGTAGCCGCGCGGTCGGCATCACGAACCTTCGCGCAGACGACTTCCTGGTGTGGATTGCGATCGTTCGTGCCACCCGCCCAAAGACCCAGGTCTAGGCATCCACAGGTAATTGACTCTTCACAGGTATTTTACAGTGCCCAGACGACCCTGGCGCATAACGTGGGAACCCTCGCCCATGGCCTTGCGAATAATGGCATAACCGACGCTGAGCGTGCCGCCCTATCGCCCAACGACCCGGAATACCAGATGAGGTGAGTCGTGTCCTCAAACGAATCGAAACGCACACGGAAACAGTGTTAAAGGTCCTTCATCCAGAGTAATTGGTTCGAAGATACAGATGGCCGGGTGGTCTACCTACTGCTCATTAATGTGTTTTCTCAAGTTGTCCGTATTGGCCTTTTATATCCGACTTACGGTATGGTATTCACGGGTATCAAATAACCATGGTCCGTTCACTAACCCACTGATCAACAATATAGGACGGACTCAGCAGGCGATATAGAATCCAGATACTGATAGGTTTTGCTCTTGTTATTGGGACATCTCTCGCGTCGATCGTGGCGGTTATGGTCTCATGCTTGCCGTTCCATCGAAATTGGCAGATCTACCCAGATCCCGGTAGTGAGTGTTCACGCATTGAGTCTCCTTGACCGAGTTGCATACTAACAGCGTCCCCTTCGTTTTCAGACCACTGTCAACCTGCCATATCGAGGCCCATTGTCTGGACCTCATTCGCCGCGAATGCCTCGACCGATATATACCTGATACTTATACCCATACCTATGCTCTGGACGTCCTCTTTGAAGCCCGCAAAGAAGGTCGCTTCCAGCATTGTACTCGGAGCTGGTATATTCGTCCTTGTTTGCGCCACGCTGAAAACTACCTTCGTCACCGTGGTGAGTCATCGCTTCATTGTGTCTGGATCGCAACGTCGTGGTTCTAATCCTGTTACCCGGCCCATAGGATCCCGTCAACGGTGCGGAACTCGCAGGCCGGTGGGGCACGGTGGAAGCCTTCGTTGCGGTGTTCACGACCAACCTCCCCATGATATTCCCGCTCTTCAAGACCTGGCTTGCGCCATGGTTCGTCAGCTCCAGTCAGTCCTACAAGATACGAAGTGGTTTCAACACCATTGGCGGCGGTAGCGGCGGAAGTGGTGGTGGCGAATCAGCGGGCCGAAAGCGCAATATGCGAGGACCTCCCAGTGTCAATCCTCTCACCACCTTGTCGTTGAACACCAGTCGGGAACAGATGGTGGCAAGCGGGATTCCATTGCAAGAGCTAGAAATATCAGGGGCACCTGCTGCGCCTGGCCACTCTTCGAACGTGGTGTATGTTTCCAAGCAATTTGACCTGACGACCGAAGATGATGGTACCCGAAAAGGGGGGCCGAGGGCTCAGCGCATGTACAAGCATTGGTAGATACCAGGCTCGAATAGTTTCCGGGTCGCTTATGCTATCAGATACGTAATTCAATGCTAGGGTTACGAGTCAACGCCCATTGGCGAAATGCTCAAAAGATGCGGCGGCTTGGGTACAATGCAAGCCCAACCGATACAGGTCTAAATGCGCCATTCTTCGGGGTCTAGTATAAGGATGCTGTCGAGAAGGGCGAGATCACGGTCTATCGCATCAGTGAAAAAGAACTGAAAGATTCTGCCCAGCTGGAAATTTGTGCGCATGTACATGCTGTGTGGCGATAGGCTGTGTTGGTTTCATGATTCTCTGGAAAGTCGAAGTTGGGTCGATATTCGGTGTCGATCAAGTGCAAGCAAGGGGTGTCCTATCTTACATGCATGCGATGGCCATAAAAGGACTATTAGCTCAACAATTCAGCGTAATACCAAGTATAGCATAGGTTCATGTGAATGTAGTTATTAGCAACCCAATCTCCTAGAAGGACTGCGCTCGACCTTTGGCGTAGTGGGCGGGTATTCCTCTCCAGTGCTGAAAATTCATAATCCAAAGTTGGAATGAGAACTTTCGATTATTCTGTGACGCCGCTTCATCGGCTGGAACAATCGCGGGGTCATCAGGATGAACGTGGTTGATGTAAGGCCAACTATGCGAAAAGACTTTCTCGGAATTGAGAGTGTGTCGAGCCTAGATTTCCAATCAACCATGCCATCAAGGTGAGCAACCGGAAAGCAACGAAGATGTAGAGTTCCAAAATGCCTTTTTAGTAATAAGTTGATATGTTCATGTGACTTGCTTTGTATCGAGGTAATTCTCGCAGCTGCTCCTGGTAGCACGTGTTTGATCAAGCAGGTACCGACATGGCGGGACGATGGATTTACCTAATACGACCCAGAGGATTGGGGCCAATAATGTAAGACACGACAAAAGCCTTACCAACTCAGCTGTTACAGTTTTGTGTTCGTGTATGTTGTAAGTCGATGTGGGTGGTGGAATGGAATGGCGGGGGTGTTCTGAACAGCTGAGTTCTGTAGGGCCCCACCGACACCGGCCAGGCCCGTCGGCCGCTGCCGTGGAGCGTCCCACAGGCCTGGACCGCCGCTACTCGCATGGTCACACCACATACAACGCCTACAAAGCCCACAGTCGCACGATGAAACCTTGCCATTCCGTCCATTAGCGAAAGGAAAAAGTAGAGCCGCGCTCCCGCATTTTCAAATCCCTCGAGTCTCATTCGCGAGGCGCATCTGATCAGCCCTGGCTGCTGAAGCTAGGCTCCAACGACACAAGGCCAGGAGCACAGGACTTACTATCGCCCGGTTGCTTTTCGCCCAACTGGGCCAGTTTTGGTCCGGTTCTTGCCATTTTGGCTCAGCTGGTGGGCTGATGGACAGAGCTGAACATGAGATCGATTGATCCGCCCGGACGGTTCTAGCGGGGCCTGAGGCCGGCCGCGCACGAGAGATGCGACAATGGCACGAACCTTCTCGTCTGCGCGCGGCGGCTTCCCGTTCGATGCCGTCGTGTCGGTCCGCGCTACTGCTGGTATAAGAGCAGCGGCCGCGGTCGTGAGGTTTGCCACAGAAAAAGCATCATCAGCATCACCATCATCACACACTCACACAATCACACACACACATCAAACATCAAACACTTATATACACAACCGGATCAAAGGATTACATTCCAAACATCCTCATCAATCTATCGACACACATACACACACACAGACTATATCACTTCTTAGTCACCTCATACAAAACCAAACATGTCGGCCATCCGAGCAGCATCCCGCATCGTGTCCCGCAACGCAGGCGTCCGCAACCTGTCGAGCATGCGAACATTCGCGCGCAGCTTCGAGGCGCACCCCACGCCCATGCCCAACACAGCCGCCCTACACAAGGGTGACTGGGGCCGCATCGTCAAGACGAGAGCCCAGCAAGCCGCTATGTAAGCATTTGTCTCCCCTTCTGTCTCTTCTCTCACTCGTGTCTTTTATAAAAGGAATACTAACCTTTCCAAACAGTTACTTCCCTGGTCTTGCCATCATATTAGGCTGGCCCATGGCTGCCTCGTATACGCTCAAGGGCCAGATGGGTCGGTGGTAATTCAAAAGAAAGCTGGTGCACTAGTTAATGTTGGATCTACCTAATTCACCCCGTCCAAATATGGAAGATGGGGGAAAGCATCTGGGATCGGTGCATAACGAATGGGTCGGGCGTTCCGGTTTGGGTGTTTCTGTTATGGCATGATACACCCCCAAGGCATTGAGATTTTACTTTGTTTAGATTGTAGATACTTACAATGATTGAATATAACATTCACAACTACATCGCGTCTACATCGCGTCCGTCCCCACTCGATCTTCGTAGCAAGCACCAAAGAAACTCATTCAGCACATTGTAGATCTTACCCTTTTTCGGTGCACGTTTCCGATAGGAACAACGAGCGAATGTCTACCCCTGACCCCTTATTCTTCCAGAGGTGGTGATACTCACCACGAATGCTATCTCCATGTTGGTACGTTATGGAAGTTCCTTCTGCATTAATGCCTCCAGGGACGGCAGAGCAAGTCATGCCGGATGGAAACCTAGAAACAAGAACAACGTAACTAATCATCTGGCTCTGCTAAAGTTAGCCAAGCGCGTCAAAGCCGCAGAAGTGACCATCAGATGTACTAACCAACACCCACACGTGTGAGTTCTTATCCGCAACCGCATCATACAATAGCAGGGTACTCAGGCCATCGAGAAACTAGAAAGTCGATGGTAGGTAACTATGAGCAAATTAGAAACACTCGTTTCAAGCCTATTCTCAGGATACACATACGATAGGCAGGTGGCGTGCTAGGAATTATTCGCTACAGGGGCAGTTACTTGTGGTTGAGTCGTTTGGGCGGCGGTCTTGATGTTTAACGACAGCGCCTGCCCGCGTCGACATAGTCGGATGGAAAGATAGTATCCTTGCGGCTTATTCTCTAGAGATAGTGGAAATAACATCTGGTACCATGTCGATAGTGTGGTATAGCGGACCTGGCATCTAATTAGTCATGTGTTAGTAACGCATGGTCATATTACTATTACGCCCCATCACGGACCTACTCTGAATAGCTCGTAGGCAGTGTTCTACTAGGTTTGCCATCGCCTCTACTGTCTATGTTGTTGTAGGTGGCACTCGACCGGCTCAGGCACCGAATCCAGTGCGCTAGGACCCGTTTCATGCCTCAAGAAAGTAGTCGGGAGGTCCCTCGCCACGCGAGCTGCCAACTCGGCAAGAGCAGCATCGCTGTATTTAGTCTTGCGGGCCTGGGAGCGAGAAGAACAGCAGTACAGGCCGAATCCTACGATGGACGCTACGAGAACAATGCAGGAGAGGACGATCGCCGCAATTATGACGGGCGGGAGAGGCTCTCCGGGATGGAGGACATAGATAATCCGGCGCTCGATAGTCTTGTCGTCTCCCTTGGTTTGGCGAGGCTCTAGGAGATTCTCCCCGATCTCAGCGACTGTCTTCTCTACGAAGGCGCCGGTTCCGCCAAGGCTAGGGCCTCCAGCGTGATGGAGTGAACCCTGGTCGGCAGCGAGGGCAGATCCATTCCCGTTAGTGGGAAGAGGGAACGCAGCGGTAACGGCAGCGAGTCCAGCAATAAGAACGTTGATGAACATCATTGTGAAGATAAGTAATAAACAAGAGTTCGGTAGAAGTTGTTCTGTAGATAGAAAGAGTGAGGTTAAGCAGGTTGCTCTGGGTGTTCTGGGTAGCTCAAGGATTGCAGTTTGGTATGAAGACTGGTCTGGTTCTTGAGTATGAAAAGATGAAGAAGGGAAGAAGCAAAAGCAGATGAAGCCAGGAGGAAAGCCACGTATTTATAGTATTCCAGGGGGACTCTACAATCAGTAACTCAACAGCATCCCTGTCTAGGAAGCCCTGCAACGCTCCTGATCTTGATTTTTGGATGGTAACACACTTAAGTATGCCACTGATGCTGCTACCTGATTGGCCTATCAGGCTTCCTTGGTTTACTGATTGTGTTGCGGTTTATACTGATCCGTGAAGCTGGAGTCGTGATGTTTGCGTAGATGCTATATAGATCTAAGCTAGGTGGGGCCGTGTATTCGGCGTGCTACGAGCTAGAGCCTCTGATTGGCTGGTTTGGTATGGGTCTTTCCTAATCAGGTATAAATGATCTTTCCCCGGATCAGCCCGATCGACACCATGCCCAATTCGGACAGGTTTCGGCTCGCCCAGATCTGGGGTAAAGGTATCCTCTATCATGTGCCCTCATTTTGACTTCACTTTGACACAGGTCATAGTTTGCTATACCAGAGAACAAAGCCTATTAGTGATCCGTGCGCTCCCATAACCTGCTCGTTCTTAGTCACCGAGCTGTTACGGCTGTCGCCTAGCCATCAGCTGTTGCTTGGCCAGCCGTTATATTCAGCTTTGGCCATCTTGAGGCTTGAGCCGGCCTGGGCGCAGGCCGGTTCCGGGAAGGTTGGGCCGGCCTCGACCAAGCTTGGTCGATTTTGGGCCAGCTCGGTGTAACCTGGCTAGTTTTTGCGGAGGCTGGGTTGGTAGTTGGCCTCGGCTGCCGAGCTCCGGAGGGTTTGGGCCATCTTCCAGCGCAGCTTGAGTCATCGCGAGCTTGGGCCGGCTTCGGCGAGCTTGGCCAACTTTTACAGGTCCGGGCCAACGAATTCCGGAGGAGCTTGGGTCAACTTAGCGCACTCGGGCCAGCCTGAGCTAATGGATATCAGTAGTCTCAAGCGGGCTGGGAAGGGGTTGGGTAACTGTAGCTTTAGCTGCCAGGTATGGGCCAGTTATGGCAAACTTGGGCCAGCTTGGTCTGGCTCAAGTTGCCGGGTTTCGGTGGCCTCAAGCCAATTCGAGCCGCTGCCTTTGAAGTAGCTCCTGCTTGCATAACCTTTTGACCAGGGAGTCATGGATGAGAGGCAGAATAAGCCTATCTTTTGGTAGCCATACAACCAGCAAGCAGTTTCAAAATTACTTTACACGGGTGACTATTGATTATCGTCATCCCGATTAGCCCAACCAGCAGGCAAACAGGTTTGAGCGATGAAAGGAGAATTAGGTTCATTTTCCTTGATAACTTCACGTTCTGCTGCTGTATACAGGTACCAATAGAGATTGTTTACAATTCAACTGATTGCTAGAGTTCTCATGTTATATTTCCTAACCGTTGTTGAAAACAAGGACATGCTCCTTCACCTCTGAGTCATGCGTCCTGCTTGCCCGAGATAATGTTACTGATGCTTCTACTACGTAAGCTTGTTGGATGAACTTAGGGCATTTGGAGTGCCTGTGAGTATTGGCTTTCTGCATAACCTGATAACGTGCTTACATAGATTCCAAATGAGTGCGATTGCAGTCTAGTTGGGCCTCAGCAGGAGTGAGATCGCCTGATTCGGGGCACTCATGTGCTGGCATAGACACGGGCATGTGAATCTGATATCATACCCCGCTCACGATTTCCGGCCACACGGGGAATGTGGGTCCCGACTAAGAAGTTGGACGTATCGGCTCCGGACCTGAGCGCCCGCTTCCAGTCGCACTGGCAGGTTTCGGATCGCCGAAGCAACTATCACGACTATCTATATGGAGAAGCACTTGTTATTAGGTGCGCGGGTAATAATGGATAGGCGTATGGCAGGACGACAAGTTGATGCCCCTCGATGGAGACCAGCTACTTTACCTAGTGCGATTCTTGGCGGTGAAGATCGAGAACATGGTGGCGGATTATCCGGTGGATCCTGGCGTCAAGTGGTGACAACTCATCGCAACCCCCCTTTCTCCTTTCGTCCTACCAAAATCGCGGTCAAGGATACCTGCTAGTTAAGTGCCTAGTTACCAGCTTACTTATTACGCATGCATGGGCACTTCGTAGTCTCGCATAAACCAATCTAGCGCGCCATGTCGCCTGTCGTTCGAACTTGCCCAAGTTCTTCATTCAGGTCTGCGACCTGAACGTTTTCCAGCTTAAGCATCACCTCACACTTGCCTGAACACCATTTATCCGACCCCTGTCCTTCTTTCATCTGGTCCGCTGCATACAGACAGGTTTCTGTATCCAGACAGGTACAATGAGCGCTCCGTCCGAGTCCAAGGAACCCACGCGCCGCAAATCAAACACGCCTTCCGACCGGCCATCGGCCCCGTCCTCCGGTCGCGAGTCCAAAGGCGGAATCAAGAGGGCGCTCACTGAGTTCGATCCGAAAGGCGCAAACAAGAAGGCGCTCATTGAGGTCGAGTCTAAGGGCGCTACCAAGAAGACCCTCAATGAGATCAAGGGGATAAGCAAGTTCATCGACGAGGACCGCGGCGAGAAGGACAGGGCCATCATCGCTGTCGTGCCGGCCGACAACCTTGAAGAGCTCGAGCGCAGGTTGCACTCTTCTCGTTGGAAGTTCTGGAAGTGCAAGTTCCCCCTCAACAAACCTGAAACACGTGTAGTATCATGAGCGTACTGCTAACATCCTAGCTGCAATGATAGCAAAGGGTCTTGTCCGGTTGACCAGCACGGACCAGCTGCAGGAATCTATCGACGCCATCCAGCACAAGACGGGCCAGCACTTGACTGTACTAGCGAGCAGGGATATCGAGGACGTCATCGAGTTTCACGTGCCGCAAAGCTTCCGCGCTCTCAGCGTCTACCGCTGCTACCATGAGCAGGACAGGGAGGGGCGGTTCATGATCAACGGCGCGTCGACGTTCCGAGGCACCCGGCTCGACGAGTGGCAGGGCAAGAAGCACAGCAGCAAGCATGCCATCTACATCGGCGACGGCGTCGGCATCAAGGTCGAGATGACCGCGGCAGACAACCCGTGGTCGCTCCTCAAGTGCGCCCAGAGCCTCTCGGAGGAGGACATGCAGGAGGTCAAGCGGAACCTGAGCCTCATCTGCGAGCCTTGCGGGCCGGGGGAGATCTGGTGGAAGAAGATCATGGGCCCGATGGCGACTATCATGGGCCTGCTTACGGGCAAAGGCGGCAAGACCCCGGGCTCGTTCCAGGCGACGGCAGCGGGCATCAACGTGGAGTATCATCTCGGCACCGCCGCCATGACCATCGCCACGGCCGGCGTCAAGTCCCACACCCTCTACACCGCCGCCGGACCCGCTGCGATGCTCGGATTCGGAGCGGCTATGGTGGCATATGTCATCCCGTGGGATAGCGTGTTCATGTGGCTGAAAGGTGTGTTCGCGAGGCTGTACCAGGGGTTCCTGTCGCTATGGAGGAGCATTTTCGCGTGGATCTCAGAAAAGCTCTTTGGAAATGTGCCAGAAAAGCCGGCCAAGTCAGTGGTGCCCTTGAGGCGTACTCAATCTTCGAGGAAGTAAAGCTGGTCTTTACTACCTCTATAAGTAGAGATTCGCTTAGCTTAGGTCTTAGAATAACGAAATCTAAAAGCCACATTGCGACGATATGGAACGAATACCTAGTAGAGCATTTGCTTATATCATGCAGCAGTAACAGCTGTTGAAATCCGCGAACCGGGGATGACCACCAAGGGGAGGAACCCAAGCTTGACCCTAATCCTTGTGCACAATTTTATAGAAGGGTATGTATAGTTGACCACTCGAATTTGGTGAAGAATCTCCATCCGACGCGCAGAGCGATATTGTAGGCGAAACAACTTTGATTCAAACGTTAACATCGTAATACCGCTGAAAGACGAGTACCATACACAGAACCAAAAGATACCACCACACAATCTACATCTAGGGCCCCTGAACTGCCTGTACTACATGGGCTAGATACGATTCAAGTCTTGAGACGCGAACCAAGCTCAGCCTTTGCGTCTTCCACCGCCTTATCCATATCGTAGTTCCAAATGACGGCGTAGCTGTTCCGCAGCTCATCTTCTATCTTCTTGAGATCTTTCCCCGCCCCCTCTGCATTCCACTCGTAGAGCTCCCCGGTCCTCCGGCTATCCTGGACGAGCCACTGTGCCCTCTCCCGGCGGGCGGCGTCGAAGGCGGCAAACACGGCCTCCAGATCACGGTGGCTTCTTACTCTCTCGTCGGCAAGTAGCGAGGAGAGGACCGCCGAGTCTTCTATGCAGAAGCCCGCGCCGGCCCCGTGGTGTGGACTCGTCGCGTGTGCGGCATCCCCTGAGATGCAGATCCGGCCCTTGTAGAATGATGGGACTGGGTGGTCCCCAAGATCGAATATCGCCCACTATCAACAGCGAATAATAAGTCAAGTCGTCAGATAATTACCCAAAGTCTATCTCTCTATTCCCAGACACGATCCGGTCTTCGAGACAATAATAAAGGAACAAATTGTTTCTCTCGTTATCTGAAAGGGGGGCGATGGAAAACTTACCCTGTCGATATCCTCGTTTGTAAGTTCGAGTTCTCTTAGCACCGCGGGACCAAAGTTTTTGAAGTCACGTAGGGCGTCGGTCTTGTGCGCGGGCAGGGTCAGCTTATTGCTGCTTGGCCACTCGCCCTCGTCGGTCTGGAACGCAACCAGGTTGAATGTCTTCCCTTGGGTAATGGGGAATGTCAGGACGTGGGATTTCGGTCCCATCTTCGACGAATTAGTTTGTTAGACCATGCACTATGCTCATGCGAGCCGATCAGGATGACTTGACTATCCACGTACCCAGAGCGAGGCGTTTTGAGCCCGTTCATCACCTATGACTTCTACTGCCTTCTCCATCGGGACGACGGCCCGGTACGCATACTTGTGCGTATAGGTGGGATGTGCCGATGGATGGTCGTCCCCGAACAGAACGGCCCTAGTCCGCGATTTTATTCCGTCACATCCGACGACAGCATCCGCCTCAGCCACGGTCCCATCATGGAACTTGAGCCGCAGCTTCCCCGTGCTCGGATCTTCCGCGATATCGTCCAGATGCTTCCTAAAGTGAGCTATCTCACCAGGGACCAGCTGAGCCATCTCCTCCATGAAGTCCGCTCTGTGCACTGAGTTCGCGCCTTGCTCGTTGGTAAGACTGAAGACGGTAGCAGGGGGCTCTGCGATGCTCTTAGTAGTGCCATCGATGAAGTCAAAGAAGACGTTTTTCTTCGACGGCCACTGGTTGTGCGTCGCCACCTTCTCGAATGCAGTGTGTATGGTCTTGTCGCAGATCTTCATGGCCCACACCGCGTTGGGGGAGAAGGCCACCCCGGCTCCGATTTCCGAAAAGGCGTGGCCTTGCTCGTATATCGCACATGAGATGTTGTGCTTCATGAGTGCGATAGCGAGCGTGATGCCGGCTATGCCGCCGCCAACGATGGCGATGTGGAACTTCGGTGTATTCGTATCGCTCGCCATGATGACTTTGAAGAGTGTGTTCTGGTAGAAGCCTGGAGTCCGCAAGGAGGTTTATTTCAAGCATTTAAATACTGCCACGGACACAGGATTATGTATTTTTTAACAATCGATTATACATTTCTTGCTAATATATTATATATAGCACCGGCAGATGACGTCGATGAACACGACGCCCTATGCAAGCTAGCGACAAGGAGGAGCCATTTATGGGACATTTCCCGTACCTTAGCCTGCCGTTGCAGAACATGGACCTTTAGAGTGCCGTTAGCCACGGGAACATTGCTCTAGTGGCGGGTGACGAAGGCTAGTTCGCCCCAGATCAACTACGAGGTATTTATTGATATACCATTTCGATCGGAATGCTCGGCCCCCTAGTTTATGTTCATTGGATGGGCGATGACCTCCTTGGTGAAGCGGACAGGAAATGAGTAAGACCCCGCAGATGGAATGTCTGTAAGCTAACAGACAAGTTCACTTCGCAAATACGGGTGGACTTTCTTTTCCCCTGCGAAGGCAGGTTAAGCGATAGTAGGAATTGTAAGTTGTCTTTGAAAATGCCCACAGCCCACAAGGGCTGATGAGAAGGATAAAGCCTTTCGGCCGTGGTTGGTATATACAAAAACCGAAGCGATTGTGCGGTGTATACACCCGGAAGACATAAGGGGTAGATAGCCGTAGGCATCAGGGTGTGCCCCGCAACCCCTTATGATAAAATACTTATATACAAGAATCGAAGAAAATCGGGAGGAGAGAAGACAGAAAAGCCCACCCTCCCTCCGCTCCAGTCCCCTGTCCAGCAAACGAAGAAGATCGTAAAACTCCCAAACACCCCCCCTTTCCCTCATGCATCGTATCAGCCCGGCCCAGCCCAAATCCCTAGGTATCCCATCGAACCCGCCAAACAAGCATACGCACGGACGCCCCTTCTTTCTTTCCCCCCTTTCCTTTCCTTTTCTTCCCTCCCCCTCTCTCCCTAACACCCTCGTAGTTCCTTCGAGTCTCAACCCCCACGTACTCTTACTCAAGCCCAGCATAGAACAAGCCCAACGGCGTCAAATTGCCATCGGCATCCATGAGCTGCGCGGCGGGGCTGACGAAGTCGTCGGCGACGGCGCGCGACATGCCGAAGAACCCGTACTGCGCGACCCAGTCCTGCTCGTCGAGCCACTGCGCCATCTGGCGCGTGAAGGCGTCGACCACGGCCGGGTCGCGGCTCGTGCTCGCGATCTCGGAGACGATGACGGGCAGCCCGCCGTACGCCGCGCTCTGGCCCTGGATGTACGCCTGCGCGGCGGCGACCTCGTCGGCCGCCGCCCCGTCCTGCGTCGTGTAGTAGTGCACGCCCAGCAGGTCGGGCTTCTCGTCGTCGCCGAGGTACCCCATGAACTCCTGCAGCCAGGCGGAGCCGGCCTCGTCGCTGGCGGGCGCCGGCCCCACGAGCCGCGTGCCGGTGGTCGCGTTGCCGCCGCCGTACTGGGCGTCGGTGCGCAGCGGCAGGAAGCTGGCGCGCCACGTGGCGGCCGCGTCGGCGGCCGACACGCCCTGCCGCTCCGGCTCGTTGAGGAAGTACACGGTCAGCTGCTCGACGCCGGCCGTGCGCTGGTTCGTGAGCGAGCCCAGCAGCTGGTTCCACACGTCGCCCAGCAGGCTGTCGGGCACGCGCGCCATGGGCTCGAACGGCAGGCCCGCGATCTCGGTCGGCTGCCACGCGTCCCAGTTCATCACCGCGGCGATCTCCGGCGCCGACGACAGCGAGGCCGCCGTCGCCTGGATCCCCGGGTACGACGCCACGTCGCGCGTCAGCGTCCATTCCCAGAGGGCGAGCCGCTTCTTGGCGCCGGAGTTCTGGCGCCGGACGTCGTGAGCCTTGTCGTTGTTGTTGTTGTCGCTGCGGTGCTGGAGGTGGCGGTGGCGGTTGTAGTGCTGGCTGGCGATGGGGGAGGCGTCGACGCCGGTGGTGCTCGCCAGGAGCAGGGAGGCTGCGAGGCAGATGGACTGGAAGAACTTCATTTTTGCTTTTGGAAGGTTTGACGATGCTCTCTTTTTTTCTTTCTTTCTTTCTTCTCAATCTTTACATAGACAAGGAGTGGCTGGTTATATATTTGTTGGAAAGGACTGTGTGGCAGGCCGTACAGGCTCTGAAGGAAAGTGATTCCGAAGAAAATAGAAGAAGAAAAAAAGGAGAGATAAGAAGAGTGCTAAACTTAGCTACTCACAGCTCAGTATCTCGAGATTTGGGGATGAAAAGTCCGAATCGAGTTCTACGAGAACCTCACATGGGGCGGGACACCCCATGGTTATAAGCTTTCTTGAACAGCCCACCATCCATACCCCCATACCTATCCATCAAGCTGTTCCGTAAGCACAGACGCACGTAGGTACTCGTCCTCCCATGTGCGTAACCCTTGGCTGGCGGTACTTGTCTCGGAAGAGAGACAGAGCGATCGCCTGAGGCTGGGCATCTCTCTGTTGGTTGAGAACTTGTGGCCCTGGGAGCCCACGAAAGAGGCAGACAGGCACATGGCTGTTGCCCATCTAGGCAGGCAGACATGCAGGGACCCTTTCACATTGGTAGTATGCTTGCTCACTCTGGGCTGTTGTCTCTGCTTATGGACCCTACCTAACCCAGCCCGCACGCAACAGTCAGCTCGCCGGGTGGGTATTTAGCGAACCCATCACAGGTATAGCGGATAGCAAGTAGGCTTTGCTTGTCTGACTCTGGCCAACGAAGACGAAGAAATACCTAATAGTATGCGGAACGTCAAGAGTTTGCGCACCGCTGCGCAGGGCCAGAAATTAGGTTGACGTTCGCAGTTGCGTGTTTGGGAATAGCGTCAGCTGAGCGCCGAGTCGAGAGCCCAACCCGCGCTCCGGGACCGCGCTGATATTTCCTCGCTGCTTACTGTGTTATGACTGAGAAGAACGAAGATTAAATCTGGGGGCTTCTTTTTGGCGGCCATCCTGCGCAACGTGGACGTATGGCTTGAAACTGCCTGCGGTTGAAGAAGAGTCCGTACTCATCTAGGTAACTAGCGGCGGCGACGTCTGCTGTCATGTTCATGTGGAGTCGTCGTCTCCCATTCTCCATGTCTTGAAGTTGAGACACACAGCTCGGAGTCGGATAGTCGACGCGAGCTCCTACCGGGTCTTTAAGTATGTAGTAATATTGGTGAGTTAAGAATAGAGCAGTGAGCCCTGGTTCGTCAATTCACTTAAAGGTCAACTCAATGCGGTAATCGGTATCCACCTGTCAACTGAAGAATAGAAAGATCATCGTCAAGGCTTTCCTCTTTCTGTCGAAGCCTGCCAATTGATCTCAATCGGGAAGCCGATCGAGGCTGTCTTAAAATCTGTCTAATCTGCATCGCATATTTCCACCCGATCTTCAGCTGAGCCTGCCCAGCTGGCAAGCTTGTGCCTTACGTACTAGTTGGGGCCGAAGGATCTTAGGCATTTGTTTCAAGCAACGAGTTTCAAGTTACCGTGTTCTCGCCATTTCCTTGCATCCATTCCGTGCTTAAGGACCCCCCCCCCCTATTTATAGAGTCGCTACTGTACGCGCATCCCGCATGAGCCGTATGGCTATAATCATAGCTGCCCACTTGGTACGGTAGCCAGAGAATTCCGACTATGGAATCCAGCGCAAATTATTTTTCTTTCCCAACTTCATGATCTGATGCAATGAGACCAGACCGCGCCACATACCTACACAGTCAATTGGTGGAATCTCTGCGCGGTACGACTGAACTGACTGTTGCATCGATTTAACCACTGGATAGAATGCCTACATATAGTAGTATTCGGGCAGACCAGCTAATCGGCGACATCGTCACATATCAAAATTGCCAAGAATATCACATACATTGGGGCATCGACCGATGAATGCGATATTCAGAGCGACTCGGCCGATATGCTCAATAACCATACGCAGTCAGCGCAAGGAAGCTCGCGGCGAACGGGTGGTCTGTCCAGATCAGACTCGGGGATGTTGTCTAGGTCGACTCATCTCTCACCTGCCGAATGCGGACCAACGACCAGGTACCTGGGTGTGGGTGGCCGAGAAGGGCGTTGTCAAGACCGCCAGGAACGGGATCCCCATTGGTGGATTACCTTACGGGTATCATAACAACTGCTACCTAGTATATACGCGTGTAACTCATCTTTCTTGTAGATCCCGCCAACCTGTCTTACAGGAGAAGGCATGGATGCGAGGCGCGGAGGAGAGTCTTGTGGGCCTTGGACGTCTAAGTCGATTGTAAAATGAGAGAAAGGGTTATACACCTGTAGGCACACATCACACAGCAGAACAAGAAGTCCGACATACTAGTTAAGAGGTATGTAGATAGGGTTCACGGGTATACTTCGCCAGGCGCCCTGCCCTCCCTTCACGATGCAATTGACCTCTCCGTATGATGAAGCTAAGTAGGAAGGTATGGTGATGAAAGCTCCACGCGTGGTTTGCCAAACAATTGGGGGTATCCCCTCCACTGAACTGGTAATATCAATCTCTGCCCGGAAGAACACCATGGGATGACCAATCCATCCCTCCATTCCTCCATTCATGCTCCCATTCAGCCCTAGCCCAAAACTCGACAGAGGAAAAATGAAGAGAAAAAAGAAACCTATGCTACTCTATTGAGCTGGAAACAACGCAAGGAGCTTTATAAGTGAGCCACGGCCCGCCACTATCGAGCCCACCATGCTTCACATCACCAGAAAATATGTCTGATGTGGCTAATAGATCTACCGTTGCGATGTTCACCTCCCGCCGTGTCGAGGTTATTTCTTTATTTCGAAGGGTAGCTAACATCCAGGTTCCACAGAGAATCCCAGATCATGCTCCTTCGACCAGTCAAGGCTGCCGATGCATCGCTCATATCGCGCTGGAGCTGTGGCTGTGGTCGTACACCTCGGGTCATCTGTGGCTGCTGGGTGATGGCGTCTCGTTGTGCTCGAGGCTCACGCGTTTGGCCCCTTTCCGGATTTTGCTTTGTATGCGGATGCGAAGCGTTGGCGACTACCCAGTGGCCGTGCTAGAGCCCATCAGCGAAAACTATCATGGGTTGGTCATCATGGACCTAGCAGGGAGTCAACCATATGGTGGTCGTGATGTCGCACCTCGTTATTCTGCTGTTGTTGGCCGGGTTCCTTAGTCGCAGCCGCCTTGCCCTTGGCATCGCTCGTGCCACTCTTCCCACCTGAACCTTCTCGACGAAGCTGCCCTCGGGTTTCGCTACTCGGCCCCGCGACACTTTGGTCCATGGTTGGGCTCTCAACAGCTGGTGAGTCCGGCGGGGCGGCACGTAGGCTATTTGTTTCACTTGCAAGCGCACTGCCCTTAGTAGTAGCGCCGTTGCCACCAGCGAGATTAAATGCGTGGGCTTTTTTGGAACTTGTGCTGCTCCGCCTGCTCTCTAGGCTTTTATG
Organism: Diatrype stigma; assembly: GCA_022225965.2. Lineage (NCBI taxonomy): Eukaryota > Fungi > Ascomycota > Sordariomycetes > Xylariales > Diatrypaceae > Diatrype > Diatrype stigma. The sequence goes on along the minus strand of JAKJXP020000012.1, from coordinate 598,853 downwards.
TAAAGTGCGGCTGACACCTTCGATGCCTGACGTAGAACCCCCAAGACCGCCAAGTAATTTCGATTTACTCTTAGACATCGGTCGGATATGTGAGCCATGCATATCTGCAATCGCCGCGACGTTATTAGCGGCGACAGTGGATTTTCCAAGCCCGGGGGTGGTTGGGGCGCCGGGTTTGTCCTCGTGGGCATCGATCAGCCACCAGCGAAGGCCGTCCGACAAGTCGAAAGGGTTGTCAAACTCATCGCCGGTAGTGACCGAGTCCGTTTCACCCTCGGATGCGGCCGCATTGTTAGCGGTAGACTGTAAGCTCTTAGACAAGTCGACAACTCGCTCCTGAATGCGCGTAATGCGTGCCACAAGCCATTCACGGCTGCGTAACCGGTGACTCTCCTGCTCCCGGAGGAAGAAATGCGGGCATCCAACGTTAAACGCAGCCCATGCGCCTGTCGTCTGATTACGCGTCGGCAAGAACAAAGCTAGGTCACCTTCCTTGAAATGTCGGAACGCGATCTTGTCATGCGCTTCCTTGGCGATGGTATGAGCACGCTCTCGGTAGCTCCGGGCATCTCTGGTCATCTTCCTGGCTGTATGCTCGATCTCCTTGATGCGACGATAGACAGCATCAGAGAACCTATCTATGTCGAAGTTTCCTGGTCCCGCCATGTATGCTTCGAACTGCTCATGTTCCGTTTGTGCATCCTCGGCATTCATCCAGTATAGGAGCCTGAGGTCCGCGCTATCAGCGAGCAGGTTAGTTGCATTCGAGATTGATCGCTTGATCGAGGTTCCAGGATCAGACGAATCATTAGGATTCTGAGACGGCCGTTCTGATCGCGGAATCTTTTGAAAGATCATCGATCCGTCATTATTCCGGGTGATAGAGAAACTGAGCCGCTCCATGAGCCTGCATAGTCTTTCGTTGTGAGTGTATAGTCGTTGTGTAAGATTCTTGGTGTGCTCGTTGCGAGTCTCCAAGCGGCTTGTCAGATTTGACACACAAGACTCCGAGGTGTGTAGCTTATCCTGGAACATCCGGGCTTCTTCTTCGAGGCTGCCGACTTGAGACTGTCTTGATGCCAGCTGTTCGGTCAGCTCGGCTACCCTCTTTTCTTCATCCTTGAGCTTCTTTCGTAAAGTCTCCGAGCCTGTCACGCCCTCGGTCATCTGTGACCTTATGTTGTCAAGCTGTTGCCGTCCATCGTGTACTTCTGCCTCCAATGTAGCGCATCTGGCTTTTTCTTTATCCAATGTCTCGCGTAGATGAATTGAGGACATCTCTGCTGCAGATAGCTTTTCTTGAGCAGTAGTGAGCTCGGTTTTGACCTCCTTGACAGCGCTATAGGCATGATCCAGGTCGGTCTTCATGAGCGAAAGGTCCTCCTCAAGTGATTGGATCTTTGCTAACATATCGGCAGACTTATTCGTTAGCGACTCGATGAGATCTGTCATCTCCTTAGGTGGTGTCTCATCAGGTGACAGCTGGCTATGAAGCTCGCCAAGCGACTGAGTATGGCCCTGTGCATTTTCTTCCGCCACTTCTGCACGTCTTGAGATGGTCTTGATGGTTTCACGAGCCTCCTGTAGTTGTCTTTCAAGTGATATGTTCCGTTCTCTTTGCACCCGAGCTTCGTTGCGCAGAAAGTCGAGCTGGCCCTGGGTCTTCAGTGCATCGTCTCTCTTCTCCTGGGTTAGACGCTCAACTTCCACTTCCAGGTTGTGGACTTTTTCGACATAAGATACCTTTTCGTGCTCCCTCGACTCATCAAAATGCTCTATTTCCTCCTCGGTCTCTTCCAAACGAGCTTTCAGTAATCGAACTTCGGCCTCAAGCGACTTCCGTTCATCCAAGAATTCCCTCTTCAAAGCTTCCATGTTGCCCAAGAGATCTTTCTTAGTTGAGTTGGCTTCATCCATTTGGCCCTGCATATCAGTTGTCCGGACGTGGGCCTCCTTCTCTAGAACAGCGGAACGTTCTCTTTCTGCGTTGAGATCATTCTCCAATTTCGCAATGCGATGAAGAAGCGCGTCGCTATTCTCCGAAATAGATGAACGCCGTCGATCATCGCTTGCGCGGTTCATCTTGTCTGAGGTACTAGAGTCGTTCTTTTCTGCCGATTGCTGCTGTTGGATGAATGATGGCCTCGATGCCTGGCTATGCCGATGCAATAGATCTTCAAGCCGACGTACTCTACTTTCTGCGGTCTTGAGCTTGTTCACCAATCTGGATTTGTCATCTTGTAGGCTCCGGAGAAGTTCATCGTCGCCGCGGATCAGGAGGCCACTCCTTCCTAGCGTTGCCTCGTGTATGCTGCCATTCTTGAAGGCCTTGACACGCTTCGACTGTTGTTTGGTCGGCGCATTCAGCTCGCTGAGAAGTTTCGCGACGTCATCTACAACCGAAGGCTCTACTTCCTGCCGTTGGATAACAGTAAAAAAGTCAAGGAGGTCCTGCCTTGTCATAAGCGGCCATGCCTCTTCCTCTCCAAGAAGATTCACCTCGACGCCTAGCACGCTGTTCTCAGCCTTATCTGGTCCATACGTGCTGCCGACCATCTTATGCCATTTCCGCCTCCGTTTCAGCTCCTCCTCTTGAAACAGGGCCATCTCATTGACTAGTGTGGAGGAGTCTGATTTGACCTTCTCCGCCCATTCCCTACGCCTAGTAGCTTCGGCCACGAAAGATGCATACATGAATGGCAATTGTTGTATAAGGCGTAAATAGTCAAACGTAGTCATCTCTTCCTCACCCTGGTTGATGATGTTCATTTGACTTTTGACAACTGCATGTAAACTGGTGATCTCGGCAATATCACGCATGAAGGTTAGAGAATCCTTGGCAACCTCGTTTCGTGCCTGGATGGCGTATCGAAGCATGCCATCCATTTCCAAAGCACGGTTCTGGATACTAGGAAGAAGCTGCTTGGTGTGATTGGCCGCTGTCTTGGAAGCCTGTGGGATGTCTCTCGCGGGATTGGTAGACTGAAGGGTAGCTTGATAGTCTGTTTCAATCTTCCTAGCCACCACCTCAATATCTTCCAACAACTGACGACAGTCATCGGTATGCCGCAACGCTGACCGGGCCATCACCTTGTCAAATTCCTGGAAAAGTCCATCGCATCCCGAAAACATTCTCTGGGCATTCTTATCGAGCTCTGAGATCTTGTTGTTGAACTTCCGCAGAGATGTAGCAGCGAGCTTTCCGGCCTTCCGCGTCGTCTCGGGGTCGATGAGATCCTCTAACGTGGCCTGGCGAGATTTGCGCACCTCTTGACCAGTCATAAAGCGGACCATGGCCGGAGAAATATTAATGCTCCGAGCATATTCTAGGTAGCGCTCCCAATTTGAAGCCAATGTATGGTAATCTTCTTGTGTTGGTGTGACCCATTTCTTCAGCTCATTGTATTTAGGCTCAAGTGGTTTCAGTGCCGTGTCTAGGTTTGCCACTGCGGCATCAAGACACTTCAACATAACGTCCATCTCATCGTAACGGGTGCGGGCAAGACTGGCCATGGAGGTACAGTCCGCCACGATGTCCATGGCCCAGTCGCGACGGCTTTTGAACAGGATCTGCCATGATTGCAAAGACCGAGAATCGTCGATCGAGTTAGGCGCCGGGGTCACGAGGTATCGTTTCGGCAAGGGAGACTCGGCAACGAGAGATGTGGGGGTACCAGGAGAGGCCTGCGAGGTGATTCGGATATCGTATACATATATCTCTTTCTATAGTCGTTCATGTCAGCATCGGTTCCCTCGTGGGCCAGGCGCTGTGGATTATACTGACTTCGGACTGTATAGTTTGGATCTTCACGGTCTTCCCCTGTGAAGTAAGAGCAACGATATTCTGTACCGGTATAGAGCTTTGGCGGGAAACCCATCCTTTGAAGTCATCGAGGCTATCGTTTGCACGAGTCAGCACCATACTTGAGCACCACACTAATGCCAAGCAGCCACAAACCCGGGGGGCGGTGACACGTACGATGAGAATTGCGATATCTCGACCTGCAGGCGCTGACCCGTATGGGCTATCAACACCTGCGTCTGCACTGCCATTATTCGCGTGTTCCATCCCCCAAAAGAAACATATGCGACGAAGCGAAAACGAGGGGGGCGGCCGATATGTGCTCACGGGACAAAAGAAAGACGGTAACGATTTGTGTATGAATAAATGGGTAAATAGTTAGATGTACGTGCGACCTATGACTGGTGCTACCTATGTGAAGAAGATAAGAAGATGACGAGACGAGATATTATTGCGGTGATGGGGAACGGCTGAGCTGGCAACCTGCTTGTCGGTCAAGTAAGCTGCTGCTAATTAATAAGACGAGGTAGGTAGCAAGCACCCGTGTCTATCTATCGATATAGGGCTGATATTGATATCGATACTGGTAGACGGGATGGAGTATCGGAGGTTATGAGGATAATAAACCCGACGATAGTCATCCTCAATCACTCAACCGAATCCCAAGGCGGTCGGCCTCCGTCTTGTCGTCTCGTTCGTCTCGTATGGTCTGGTCTGTCTGGTCTGTCTGGTCTGTCTGGTCTGAGCTGGGCTGGTCTCGTCTTCGCCTCGCTCTTTACAAGAGTGACAGGGAGCTTGGTTGCTTGGGTTTCTTCTCGGAGGACTGGGCTTGCCTGATTGATCGTTGACAGGGCTTTAGTTTAGGTACCCGTCGGTCCCACGTCACGTCTCGCCAATCACGAAGCGCTGGGGGAGCTTAGACCAGGCAGAGGAAGGGACGGGTCCGGCTGTCTGAAAACTGCGGGTACAGACTTGAGGGATGACGTTCCCGCGTGACACAGAGCTTATCAGCCTATCAAGGACCACCTATTTCCTTATTAGTGGTATGAAGTGGTTATACCTCTCTGACATGCATCACGAGAGGTAAAAGGTGGTGTTGATTTTACCTGTGTACCTACGTAAGTAGGTATTTATAGGTATCATAGGTATCATAGGTATCACGAGGTTAAGCAGCGATGGTCATGGGCAAGTTTATCAACCAAAGCCCTCATGGCATCTCTGAATGACCGGACATCCTCAAAGACGGCCAACCTTATTGTGTGTCATGTCTTACGTCTTATGTACGAAGTACCTACGTAGTCCATGCAACAAAGCCACAATAGCAGCCACTTTTCACTCCAAGACCTAGCCACATTCTCTCTAACACCCAGACCAGCATCACATCGCAGGCGGACCGCGTTATTCCAAGGTTCCTATCAAGCTCAAGTCTAGCAAACCGAATTATAAGTTATGGTTGAGTTGGCGAATGCTATCTCGTCCGAATTAAACCGGTCCTGTGTTCTACAGCCTCCCATACAAGAGAGGTCTTGAGCGACATGGCGCAAGAGAGTACAGACGGCCCCGGGCCACTCTTACTTTCGGACCAGGAAAAGCGCGCCTTGGAGCTGTACGACAAGCTGCAGCGGCTCCAACTTGAAATTGCTTTGATAACAGCCCAAAAGAACTACGTGCCAGGTATGGACTCAAACCTCCCAATCGTTGTTGTGTATTAATTTTTCATTGTGTGTTTATTCCTTTACTGTTGATCAAGCACAAGGAAGCACTGCTGACACGAACTAAAAAGACACTAGACCACCGACGCAGGGGGGAGAAGAGCTCGTGAAAGCAGCCCAGCATGAACTCCTAGACTCTCGGGCGAGATACGTCCTGCGCAACGAAGCCGTAGAGAGCGTCATGATAGCAAACCCGATCATGCAGGCCGTACATAGTGGCACCAACGCATCTCCGGTTGAGAGGTTAGTTCCCAGTTCCCAGTTGGCTCCTCCTTATCAGCATCTATCAGCATATGCCATGAACCGCCAAAGCTTCACTTCACTAACACACGCGGTCCCACCCCCCGAAAAAAGGGACCTCCAGCCGCCCCTCTCCTCGCGCGACGCCTCCGCAGCCGCCATGGCGCGGCAAACCGCCTCGCTCCGGGACGTGCTCAACGCGCTCGCGGAGGTCGAGGGCCAGGCGCTGCGCGCCTCGCGCGCGAACGCGGCGCAGGCGGGCGAGGTGCTGCGGCTCGCGGCGGAGCGGCACCAGGACCTGGCGGCGGCGGCGGCGTCGGGCGATCTGGACGCCGGGCTGGCGGGGGAGATGGCGGCGCTCGAGGCGCAGGTGCGGGCCAGCCGGCGCAAGTGGCGGGTCGTCAAGCGCGCGGCGAGCGCGATCGTGGCGGGCAGCGGCGTCGACTGGGCTCGCGATGCCGAGTTGCGGGAGATCGTGCTGGATGAGGCCGAGGAGGAGAGCGATGGCGATGTTCTTGTTGCTTGAAGGAAAGGAGAGAAGGAAGGTGCTAAGCTAATGACCCTACCTGTGCTATTATGTGCTATAACGGTATGCATGGCAGGGGGCGGAGGGGTCGTGGCTTTCAAGGGAGAGAGTGGAGGTCAAGAAGAAGGAAGGCCTCTAGTTACGGGTAGCTCTGTTCGTCTGTATTGCTGCTGATGATACCCCGACCATATCAATGTTTGTGAGAACATGTTTGATCTGTCCATGCCCTACTGTCTCGTCTGCTCGACACGTGATCACATAGTTATACAGTAGGTTGTCCTGATGCGCAAGTAGCCAGCTAGCTTTTCTTTCTACCTACGGGGCTACGTAGAGCAAGTAGATGCTATTTAGGCGCTTCGCCTTGCAGTGTCGTTGACAGATAAATCAGACCGACCTCGTAATAATTCTCCTAGACAGACAGGCAGACAAGCAGGCAGGCAGGCCTACATGCGGAGCGTGCAACGAATCCGGGGCCCCCAACGCACCACCCGGTTCGGGATTGCGTCCCCGGAAAGCAAAGGCGGCTACCGATCTCCTGGAAAGCTTATTTTTTTCGTCGATGCAGACGCAATCGACGATCAAATGGGAAAACACAGATAGGGCTTAGCGCAGCCAAAAGCTTAGCGGCATCACGCTCAACTTTGGCTCCTGGATCCACGTGATGCGTACTATGTAGATGCCTACATTTGCATCGATCGTATAAAATAACAAGGTAGGAGGAAGATACCCTGGGGGGTGCCATGCGTTGATTGCGTTGCTATTTTTAACGTTTTAGCCAAGGTAGCGGATTGGCTGCATTCAACAGAGCTTCACAGATGAAAATGGCGTAACAATGGCACAGTCTGGAACTTCGGTCACAATGTACAACTCCAACTGAAGGGGGTACGGCAAAGTTCCAAGGTGGAACTGGTTGCGCTGACGGTTGGACATCTGAAAAGTTGGGAGATAGAGAGATGGAGACTACGGAGTACCTGCATATATCCTGGGGCGGTTAGAATCCCGTCGGGGGCCGCCATCTACTAGTCTACTACGGTGGTCAACAAATAGCGAAGAAGCCGAGTAGGTAGGCATGCAGTTGACAGGCAGTAGTTACCTGCGCAGACCGAAGTCGTTCGAAAAGTGACGGGCTGACTAGCTTCAACCCTCCTCTCCAACCTCAAGTCGTGTAAGCATACTTAGGTAGTAGGTAGGTAATTTTAGGGAGCTATCGCAGCACACGTGATGTAAACATATGTAATAGCAGTAGCGCGTACCTAGGAGATCGGTAGGTAGGCAGGTTGGTAGGCAAGCAGGCAAAATAGGGTTGATAGGTATTCAGCAAAAGCCAAGCTCCGTCTGCCTTGGACCTTGGTCCTTGGATGTGTGATTGCTTTGCCGAAGTCGACTCGTAGTATGGGCAGTGTAGGTAGGATTTGCATGGTGTGCATCATGGTGGAGAAACTGGCCTCTCGATGATCCCGAAAAGGGGATGGAAGCACAGTGCGAACTTTTGCGGTAGAAAACGTACAAGTCGATTACCCCATAGCGACGGTATGCGGTACAGCGAGGTCCCCAAATAGGTCCGCTGCTCGTGCTTACATGTAGGTACCACACCAGGTTAGCACCTGCATGTATGATTCTATTCGAAGAGACATAACATACTTTCTTATGGCTGCTGTTTTGCGGTCTAGGTCTTCGTTTGAAGGGGCAGCTGAAGGGGGATTTGTTTATCTAGGTAGTCGAATGGTCGTGCCTACATGTAGGTATGTGATTGTGTGCAATGTATCAACGACACTGATCGATTTTGCACAAGTTTCCGGGCGGGCGTCGGCTCTTCGTGGCGACTATCCTACGGCGTTTCTATGCGTAGATATGTGTGCAACCGTAGGTATCCGGTCTCAAGTCCTGTGCTCTTAGGATGTTACGGGACCAGAACAGCTGGAAGCAATTGAGCTAAGCAAGCAAGGAAACAGTTCCAGATCGTCCAGGACCAGATGTGGTTGGCCTACTCCCAACCTTGGCAACACTCAAACCGAGTTAGGCGACTACGGTACTGATAGACAGACGTGACAGACTGACAGACTATCTGGACTAGACACTCAGAGTTTCGAGCGGTTTCCCGTATGGGGATATCTCCATCATAGATATCGTCAACGCTATACGCAACTACTACGTATTATCATGCAGTAGGTCTCCCTCCCTAGACCAACAGTAGTCTGACGTCCTCATCTAGGAAGGCTCCAAGCACAAGCGAAGCTGGCTCCTTGGAAGGGTACGGGCGATTGCTGAGGGGCGTTGCGCTGGTGCAACGTTGAGATATCTCCAGGTGCACATATCCTGCAACGCCATTCGTCTACACAGGCCTTGGCATGGCATTTGCTTATGGAAGGGTCACTCAGGTTTGAGTCGGTTTCCGTCGAGACCAAGTAGGTACCAACCTTGTGTTTGGTGTCATGGATAGATGATATGTTCGAAGAAGGTTGGCCTAATTGTGGTTATTGGTCGCTCGGGTCCGCCTAACTTTCCAATGACGGTTGCAAGGCTGGATTTGGGATATCATATTAGTGAACAAGACCTGCAAAGCGCCGTTTCTACTAAGGTAGTTAACGCAGGCAGAATAGAGCGTATGCATTTCTACCATGCTCCATTGGCAGCGGACCTGCAATAGGATTCATATTACGATTCTGTGCCGCATTGAGTGCTACATGAATTTTGCCGTTCGATGGGGGGATAAAGGGACATTAGGTTTGACGAATTGACTTCAAGGTTGGTGGTTCTACTTGAAGCAAGAGGGCGATGGATGAATGGATGAGTGGAGTGGATGAATGCGGGCACTGCCACCAACCATAGGGGTTCAGGCGTTCCAGGCGCTGGCTGTGGAAAAGAACAGCAAGTTGGCTGGAAAGGGACTGGAAAAGGGCCAGAGGGGGTGGGCAGACGGGCAGGCAGACTACCAGCAAAATCTTGGGTGGGATAATCAGCTGCGGCAGCTACTGACGTCTTAGTACTAGGCTATTAGCACGGCATCCGCATAAAGCAAAACATCCACCCTCCACCATGGCAGCATGGCAGCATAGCAGATAACACTTATTGTTGCACTACTACTATTCCGTACATGCTGGATGTACCTGGCTAACTTGCTGCTTACCAAAAGGTACCTATAGTACTATAAGCAGCTGAACGTCCAGTGTATGATGCTCTTTGATGTTGCAGGTGATGAGGCAAAATGGATGATAGCATGTACGAAAAAGCCTCCTATCATGACAGCTGGCATTTGCTCTGCCAGTGGAAGGCAAAGGATTACTTCATCATGGAGTTACTTGCCCGTTTTATATCTAGAAAGGTCACGGCCAAACATGGAACAGGAAAGCAACAAGGTAAACAATAACAAAGGTTAGGTGATGCCGGTCTGCACGGGAATGAAGGCGATTCAAGGTCATTTCCATGGTATTTCTATAGTACCGAAGAGATAAGAAACAGGCTGGTACTATTTTGTCTGGCAAGTACCTATGTAGGTGTTAACACCAGGAAGTTTGGGGCAGGATGGCAGGAGGGTACCATACGTTACCAGGTGATTCGATGTGGAAGTGATGCAAATGAATCAATCCATGCCCGGATTTATTAATGAGCATGGAAAGCGGGAGGTGTATGTAGCCTTGGGTAGGTACCTTCGCTAATAAGGTTGCTAAGGTCGGAAGGGGGAGTACACAGTATCCTGTCTCTGCTGCACTTTATGGCGCAGTACAAGGAGGCAGTCGGATTGTACCAGCTTCTTAGCAGCCCTGCACAGTTTGAATAATGTGCATAAGAGAACAAAGGGCCTCAGAGATTATGCTGCTGCACAGCTGCTACGGCTGAGGCCAGATATACGGGCACCTGGCGACTTGGCTGCGCCAGCTGGCCGTAGTCCGCGATAGCGCGGCCTGCAACGCGCCAGCTGGCCGGCAGACAATAGTGGTGTGCAACGGCTCAAAGCATGAATACAGTACCAAGAGCAAGCCGTACGTGCCTGCTCCCTGCCTTCTAGCAGTAGCTGCTGGCTGTTACTACGGCGGTTGCTGCTTTGGTTCAAGACCAGTTTCCTACCCCTCCCCTCGCTCCGGCCCTCCTGCCCTCCAGACTTTTGGGGGGGGACCGCCTGCCCAGCCAGTTCCCAGCCAGTTTCCTTACATAGTACATACACACACGCACGCAGCAGCGCACGCACGCACACACAATCAGCCGCCCATAGTAAAAAGGCACCCAGCCAACTCCCCCCCTACAAATTTCCCTCTCTTCTCTCTCATACAAATCTCCCACCAAAATCGTCTCTCATACAAACCGCGCCCACACTCAACCTCACCACATACCTGCACACCTGTGAGTACCTCCCATTGTATGGACCTGCGCCGCAATTACCAAGTCACTTTCCTCCACCACCTGCACTTGAAGCGCATTCCGTCAATTTGCATCGTCTGGTTATCTGGACTATCCCGTGCAAATTCCCGGCTGCTTTTTTAGTGATATCGTCGAGTTTGGCGTGTTGCAGCTCAAGTCATTGCGCTCGGCTGCTGCTTCACTCTCTTCTTCCATCGCCCATATCAACCCATATCAACATCAACATCGCCCAATCACCTCTAGTAGAGCCCACTAACAAGACAATTCAACAGCTTCGCAAACCACAACATCACGTTCTGATTTCTTCAGAAAACAATCAAAAGTATGGATTCGACCCTGTTCATGTCTATTTTGAGCTTCAAGTCGCGATTTCCACGCGTTGGGATGCGCAATTGCATTTGCGACCGCGCCTTCACGCATCATGATCATCCTCACTTACACCACTATCACCCTATCACCTATCACCCTACCGTATCTATCGCATCTATGACCCAGTTGCCCCTCCAAGCCCCAAGTTATCGCAACGCGCCGCATTATCAGCGCGTCGCATATTCAACCTGAAGACACCCACAACTCGAAGTCACCCAACGCATCACTACACTACAGCACCACTTGTATTGCACTTGATCACATACCTCTGCTCAATCCATTCCGGTCCAGTCATAACTAACATCGACCCTTGTTCAGAACCCATTCACAATGCCTAAGGAAGCAACTACCAAGCGTGGCGGCAAGGCCAAGGTTGAGAAGCGCCGCGGCAAGAAGGGTAAGTTACATCGTGCTCACCATACCACTCGAGTCTTCATTGCGACCGGTACACCTTGATCACCTATTGGAGCACCCTTCCCTTGGTCATCCATGTGCATGACTACTGGTTGAGGGTGTGTCTTATGAGTGTTCCAAGGTGTTGGTTGCGATGGAATCATCGTGGTTGTATATGTCTATCGACTTGTGCTAACTTATCGACAGATCCCAATGCTCCCAAGCGTGGTCTGTCCGCCTACATGTTCTTCGCCAACGAGCAGCGTGAGAACGTCCGTGATGAGAACCCCGGCATCTCGTTCGGCCAGGTCGGCAAGATCCTGGGCGAGCGATGGAAGGCTCTGAACGACAAGCAGCGCACCCCGTACGAGGCTAAGGCTGCTACCGACAAGAAGAGATACGAGGATGAGAAGCAAGCCTACCAAGTGAGTCCACCCCCCATTCCTACTATCGTCTATCATGCATTGCATCGACGATACTAAACAGGGCTAACCAGGCCGAATCTGAATAGGCTAGGGATGACAGCGAATAAGGTGACTCTGTTCACTTGAACCGCTACTGCACCATGAGTTTCACGATGCGATGACTATGAGTAGTTGTCTGCTCAAGAAGCTTTGGACAGGGAGGCAGGGAGGATGCCTACGTTTCTTTTTGCCTCGTGTATTTCGTATGGGACTGGTCGGTGTTGCAGCACAGGAAAGGGATAAGTGCTTGATTTGCTTTAATGCACGCATTCTATCGAGATGAATGCCAAGGGTTTAAGAAGATACCCTGGGTTGCAGATAGGGGTAGCAACATGATTAAAGGTGTTGACCATCGCAAGGCCCTGAACTTGGTTCAAAAGAGTTGAACACTTGTAAACTAGTTGCGATCATTCATAAATTTCATCCCCTTACGCGCCTCTACATTGGAGCCCATGTGCATCTCATGTGCATCATGCATCATGTGCATCATCGCCACATATTGGATCATCCTTGAAACGGATACCGTACCCAACCTACCTGCCCGATTGCCCGACTTATTGAGACATCGGCTGGGGTACGCTCAGTAAACGCTAAGGCCAGGGCATGTTGTGTGGATGGGGTTTATCTTCAGCTCACCAACTTGAAACCAAGCTGAAGGCAAGGCTTGCAGGTCCTTTTCAGTCGTTTCCCGTCTGGCATGGAGGTTGTCTCGAACTGATCCTGAGCCTACGTTTATGCTTCCCAGCTACCATATATGATTGGAGGTTCATAATTCTTCAACTGGTCTACTAACTATTGGAAAATCCACGCTCCCAACAGGGCATCAATGCTTAGCTAGCGAACATGTGATGGAGATTGTTGGAGCTGGTCACAGGTGTGTTGGTGTTGATGTGGCGGCATTTCATTACACCAGTCAACATTTAACAAGGCCTTCTTGCTACCTTGTATTTTATGCTATTTGTCCCTCCCTTCCTTGCAAATGAGGGGTTGATGGGGGTATCCTATATTCGCACAATAACCTGCCTATCTATCGGTGGGTTCTTCTCCGGAGCGAACACTCGAAGAGTCGTCGACATTGGCTTGCGTTGTGCGCGTATCTTTCCACGCTCCCCACTTGATCAAACCCGACGCAACGGTTGCTGCCAGTTCGTTCGTCCGTTCGTTCGCTCGCGACTGTTTCTCCTAATAATTCTTTGCTCGGTGGGTGATTTGACTGAAACATCATCGTGTCGTCTCGCGCGGGGCCCAAAACCCGCGCTCGCATTTCTCCCCCAGCCTTAAGTACCTATTGAACCCCTGAGAATTCCGCGAGTTGCAACACATCCTAGACTTTGCTGTTGGCGTATCGTCATAACCAACTTATCTTATTGGTTTCCACTTTGCGACGACCTCAGTCAGGTAACTAGTTAGGTGCAATCTATCTGGTTTCCGGAGTAAGGCCCTTTTTAGTTCTTGTATTTATAATGTGTCCAACACATCGTGTCACTCACTGGTCTCAAACGTTGGTCTCAAATGTCCATCCGATGCAAGCTCGTGCATCCGTTGCTAAGATCAAGACACGTAGCATACAGTATTATGCCACCGCCATTGATCCAGCGATCTGGTAAATCGATGCTTCACAATGATGAGGATGAGTAACAGCAGCATCAAGGTCGTTCGGGTACGCTTCTCGGGCCCCTTTTGCCTGCCTCCTTTCGTCATCGGCACCTCAATCGATAACATCATGATAGGAAGGACAGAGCAGCAGCCATATGTCGGCATCCTGCGCTGGTTAGCTACCTACTTGGTTGGCGTTGACTAGCAGCCGTTATACTACCTAGCTACAGTCCAAAATGCCAGCCTAGCTTTCTTCCTGCATATCATTTATGCAAGTGCTCGTCTTCCGCGTCGTGGGAAAAAGAAAAGCACCAGCGGGAAGAGAGCACTTCAGCCAGCCTACACCCACATCCGGCCCGGACCCACGACTGGATCGAGCGTCCGTCCAATCCAGCGTGCAGCAAGCACGCTGAAAAGCTTGGGGGGGTGTGTCTCTTTTTTCTTGCGTGCGTCGACTTCGTGGCAGTCGCTCACTGAACAGAAAGAAATCAAGGGGAAGAGAAAAAATTGGTAACAAAACCCTCAATGGCCTCTGCTGCTGCTTGCTACCGACTCGCCATTCGCGCAACGGCCGATCACCCCGCGCTTTCTACTACCACTACCACTATAGGACAGTAACTAGCAGAGGGATCTATCCGGGCCTGTGATCTTGGATCTTGAAGGTTCACTTGTCTTCCATGAACTACTTGCTGCTCCTGTGTAGGTTGGCACTTTTCTTGTCTCGTGCTCAGTCATGTTTCACCGAGACCTTTTCTTTGCTCTGCATTGCTTATGCTGCACATAATATAATGTAGTATTATATACTCGCACGACCCTCTCGTGGTTTTTGCTCCCATATGTTTCGCCTTCCTTCGCTTCTTATCAACGGCTTGCCACAGCGAGCTGGAACCCTGGATGAGCAAGGATCCCCCTCCCGCCCCCCTAATTGATCTATTCACCTCGCAACCATCGTTGACAAATCTTGCCTGTGAAACTATTGTTACATAGTCAGTGAAAACAATCTGATGTGAATTGGCATTCTATCCTCTCCCACTTTGGGGTTTGCTACGAAAAGCGTCTGATCTCCTGTCTCCTGTCTCGTCCAATATCGATCGCATCGCCGTATCGACCCCGCATCATCCGATTATAAGAGATTCGCCTCTATACTGAAGAAACCTCCCTATTATTTCTTACGCGTACGTACGCACGCATTGATTGTCGAAACATCCTGGGATCAAAGATCAGCGCTTCAGAGCCCGAGCCTCTGGATTGGAGCCGACCATTATTCGAGACTATTCTCCCAACATCGGGCCCCAGTCCCTTGCCGAGCCTTGAGTTGCTGAGGTCATTCCCACCCCCCAACCCGGTCCCACACGGCGGCCACTTGGCCGGCCTTTTGCGGAGTCGCTGCACTATTTTGTTGATACGATACGCATCTGCATGGGAGCCATCACCAATAGCTGCAGCCGACTATTGGGCACCGATTCCACCCTAATTCATAAGTTGAAAAGTCTCACGAACCCCGCCATTGAGGTTCACTCACCCCATGATCCAGACCAATCCTCGATAGCCAGCCAGCCAGCCAGCCAGCACTAGCAGTCAGGTAGTTAGAGACGCCGGACCCCCCTCTGCGGCTCGGAGCGGAGGAGGATAAAAATAGGAATACTCGGGGGTACGACCGTGAATCTGTTCTTACCTAGTCCTCCTCACAACGCAACGCTCTTTACGTCCCGGTCGCCCATCATGAGACCGTGACTATGATGCGCTATCGGCTGCATCCCTGGCCCATGTTTGCAATAAGAGCGTACTCACCCGCGCCGCCGCCGCCACCGCCACCCCCGTATCCGCCGCCGCCGCCGCCGCTGCCGCCGTGGGGCATGCCTTTCATGCCTATGCCTATGCCCATGCCTATGCCCATGCCCATGCCCATGCCGCCCCGTTGGGGCCGAACGCCGCCGCCGCCACCGCAGCTACCGCCGCTCCTGCGGTCCATCGACCCGGACATCCTGCAGGGGTGCTGCGTGGAGGCGGACCGGTCGGTGGTGGTGCTCGAGCAGCTGCAGAGCCTGCGGAGCGTGCTGCCCGAGGCGCTGCACCCGCACCTGGACGGGGTGATCGGGGAGCTGGGGCACACGGTGCGGCACCTGCGCGACGTCGCCGACAAGGCCCAGGTGCACCTCGGCCGCGTGCCCCAGGTCATCGACTACCTCAACGTCGTGCTGCCTTGCCTGAGCAAGACCCTGCGCGACATCACCGCCTTCTACGAGGACACGACCCTGACCACCGACCGCCGCTGGCGGTACATGTACCACAAGCTGAGCAACGAGCTGCCCGGCACCTCGCTCCCCGCCAGGTTCATCATGTACAACCAGTTCCTGAAGTTGCTGCGCCTGCTGCTGTCTCAGTTAGTTCCCCCGCTCTCGATCCGGCCCCCCGTTCCCTCGGCCCCCTCTCGCTACTCCGGGTTATCGCCGTTCTGTGAAAGGGGAAGAAATCACGCCGTAGAATACTCTAAGACATAAAAGAAAATACACCTCAGCTGACTGATTTTGGTATTTCATACTACCCGCAGGTCTCCGAACTTCGATCTCAATGCCCTAGAATCCCTCAAAAATCGAATTCTCCAACTCCGGGAAGCCAGGGGGATGCGTAAGCCCTAACCTTACCCCTTTTCCTTGCCCCATGCAATAATCAGTTTTGAATTCTTGAGTCTAATATGGGTTTCACTGCCACCTAGCACTCCCGAGCCGTATGAGGGGCATGCAGTTGGTCAGACAAGGCGACGCGATAGGCGACTGGGGGCAACCAAGTGTGAGTTCACACATACGTGCGATTGCATTGCTGCCCATTGTTGCTGATCTCATATGTAGGATATGCACTGGGCCGAGTGCATCTTCACAGTGCCCCCTCCAACTAGGACAAAATTCAGGAGGAGCTCCATGTACGTCCACCTCCGATATAGCATGGGACTAGGGGTTGGGTTTTTTCCCCCTTACGACCTGCTAACATTGCAAAGCCTCCATGAAAGTTCAGAGGCATACGGACCCCTCAAGCCGCTTGGTCTATTAGGTCCTATGGCGCCCAATGCCCGGAACCTGGTGAAGAGGTGCGTATATGCCTGTTACCAACCAGCATGATCCTTTATACGACACCGATGGCCACCACTATCACCACTCGTGATACCATGATCCCCTAAAAATGGAGATGGATCCACGCTGGCAGTGTATCCTGAAACTAACATCCCATTCCTTCGTGTGCGCGCGTGTCACAGGCGTTTCGACAACGACCAGCTGTCGGTCGTCTTCTTCCTGCAAGATGACCCCCCGGCCCCTTACATCTACATCCGCACGCGGAAGGACCACAACGAGCCGCCCTGGGTCTCCGTGCTAGGCGCGCACGAATTAGTCATCAGCCGGGACCCGAAGAGCGACGCTACCCTCGTGCTTTCCCGGTGGAGTGCGCGGAACCAGAAGCCCAAGCCCTGGGCGAGGCTCCAGTTTACCACCTGGGAAGGTCGGTTGGTCTTTTGTTTCTTGCTCGGAAGTCTTTTGTATACAAAATTTCGAGACAATGCAAGAAAGGAGGTTTCGTCAGACTGGCTAACGGTACCGTTTCGCGCAGAGCTGGTCTTGTTCCATTGGACCTTCGTCGCCCTCAAGGCGGACAGCCCTCTCGTGGTCAATATGCACCCGAATGAGTTCAAGCTCCATCACGAGACATCCCTGTTTATGGCGTAAGACCTCCCCCCTTTGCCCACACCCCCCTGAGCCTACCCTCTCTCCCTCTTCCTCTCCCTCTCTCTTACCGCCTCTCCCCCTCTACCATCGAGATGCAAGGTGCAACAGCGGCTGACGTGTACTTGTCGTACTAGGCAGATCATCGACGACGGATACACACATACATTAACGGTATATGAGGACCAAGCCACCAAGGGCCTTCGCCTCCATGCAGCGGTATTCGAGGGTGACCTGCAGATGTGTCCTGTCTGGACCGCATTCAGTAAGCGCCTCTTACCGTTCCACAGTGCTCTTTTGCTTCTGATGCCTCCTACTTGCCCCAAATCTCTTGATGTTCAACTCAAGCCGATGTATCCGATGAATTTATCTCCGCAACTCAGACTTGTGGTAGAGATGGGGAGAGAGGAAGAGAAAGGGGCTAATACGAGCATTCACCACCCACGCCAGTCGAACCCCGCGCCGCCATGATACGCAAGTCTTCACACCGCATCTGGCTCCGCGATGTACAACCCTACGTGTTTTGCAACAGGTACAGCGTGAGAAACCAGCGGAAGGGCAAGCTCGACGCGTTTGAGATCTACTTCATCAAGGAGCCGGCGGCGACGCGGTTCAAGAAGACCTTCGGGCCGGCCCCTGAGACGGTCCATACAGCCACCGAATCCGACAACACCACTGGAGGTAGCGATGCCTGATAAATACACGATACGCTAACATGAATACATACCCATGGCCAAATGCCGAGCCGCGAGATCGCATCGTTACGCAAGCCTCAAGAGGCTACATACACTACATGGTTCTCTATCGCGACTTGCGGACCGCACGCCGCCATATACATAATACGTTCAACCACGCTACTGCTTACTACCGCCCCTATTCCTTGTACACACAATATTTTTCTCGGGCATCTAGTCCGAAGAGATACCTGGCGACAGCCTCGTACTCTACTACTCATCACGAAGCCACGCGATCTATGCTCTGACCAACCATGAGTTTACGATATAATACGGTATTACGACTTCTACGATTCCCTTCCCGGTTTTTCCTTTTCCCCCATGATTTTAAAACGACGATGGTCACGATGACGACGACAACGACAACAACGAATGATGATGCATGATGAAAAGGAGAGATTGCATGATACCCCCCTTGCTCAACAGACTACAGAGACTACCTTACTAGTCGTCCTGTTCTTGTTGATTTTATTGCATGGCTTGGGCTGTGGGATAATACTTCCTTCGGCATGTTGGTTCATTGTCTTTTGCTGCTACACCCAAAAGTTCAGCGTGTAGTTTACGCCTCTTCTCTGTCCCGATGCAAGAAGATCAGGATTTTACTAGAAAAATACTCTTTGGGCGACTAGATGGCAGGCCTTGGAGGGCGTGGAACGAATGAGCTAGTTTCTTGGGGCGTTCAGCTGTTTTTTTATTTATATACAACTATACCAAGAGCATCTTGGCCTAACGTAATTCAGAATTTATATCGCTTATGTTAAGCTGAATTCGCCTGCTACTATGTGCTTCCTATACCGTGGCCGCCGTGCAGCACTTTTCTTGAAAAGGGGGCTAAAGATATAGGGGAATCGATGGCGCGAGAGCTGCCTAACCGAACTCGTAATCTAGCTTCATCGGCGGACACCTCGATACTTCATCCCGGCTGTGTGTACGGCTTCTCTGGAGTACCGCCAAGGATCAGATCAGTTCTTTGGCGCTCTTAAGCTACCGCTGCTGCGCATCCATCAATCATATCGACGCGGCCCCGATGGGTCGCCGACGAATCAGCCAAACGTCGCTCTAGCCTATGCCGCACCCGTCAAATCGAAACTCCAACTCACGGGTCGCGGACATCGTGTTGCCCGCCACAAACAGCACGGTGTTTGAACCGACGGAGGAGCTGGGCCATTGTGGTTGTATTCGATACAATGGCAAAATTGGATATTCGAAACTTCAGCTATATATAACCTCGACGCAGTTGACTGCCAAGTCATTCCTTGCCGAATCGATCCTGAAGATCCAATTAGTCAGAATCTAATACCTTGGCATACATGTGATATACCAGGCAAAATATGAATAAGCAGGATCTACGTTGTTACATCTCCGCTTATAGGCTAGTTACATGCTACCTGCAATCAACTTGTATCCCTCCCCTGCCCACACTTATTCTAGACTCTTCTAAATGGTGCATCAACTCCTATAGCGGTTTCATTCTTTGCAAGTCTGTTCTTTTATATTCTTCTTTTACCTCCTCTATCGCATACTTGGGTATCAAGATGAGTTCCGTCAACGTCCTGAAGACCCTCGGGGTGGGCAAGGTATATTCGAAGCGGTAGAGGAGTCGAGTCAATGGAGAACTAACGCTCCTAGGGCATCACAATGGATATCACTGTTAACGAAGCTGAGCCCGAAGACTCGGTCAACAGGTATGCCATGGTCACGACCAGTACCGGTGAGGAGGCTCTCCATATTCCAGCACATTGGCATAAGGTTAGTAGAAATGAAGAAAAAGAACCTCCCCCCCATCAAGAAAAGGCAAAAAGAGCACGACTAGTCCGACGGTGCCGCACGTGACATTAACTATGCAATACTTTCTCTAGGACCACGCAGAGTACCTCAGCGTAATCGAAGGCAGGGTGGAAATCCACATCAACGGAGACAAGTTCGTGCTGAAGGCAGGCGATCCCGCCGTGTTCGTGCCACGCCGGGTCGTGCACAGCATCAGGGGTTTCCAGAACGAGAGGCTCGTTTTCCGAGAAAGGCCCGACCCCGCGGGCATGTACAAAGCCATGTAAGTGTATCCATGTAAGACGCTGGTTAGGCCTGCATGAACCTCTGCTGGAAATATATCCTTCGAGGGAAGTCCCATATGATGATTCGACGAGCGCTCACCACGATGCCCTGCATTCGTTCGCTGTAGGTTCTTCAACGACATCTTCTCGACGGGGAAATTTGGAGGGTTCTGGCACGTAGTGAGGGCGTTCTACGATGGGGACACATACCTGGCATTGCCTCTGTATTTCCAATTCTTTGATGCAGTGGTTAGTCTCCTCCAGACATGAAAACGTCATATTCGTTCGTTATACGCTAATCTTGTCTCAAGTTCATCGCAGTATTTGGAGGTATTGCGCATCTATTCGCGCCCCGGAAGCCCGAGAAGCTGTAGAAACCAACCAACAATTTGGCAGTTAACTTAGTTTATCGTCGTTGGTAGTTTCAATGGTCTTTTTGAGTGTCTGTGGGGAACAGAAATACCGTTGGAGGTTTCGCGAACTTAAACAACATGAAAAGCGGGAGCGTCAGGATGCCGATGATCAGAACTGGATGTCATTAAGTAGCTGATGGTATCATATAAGACCTACTCTTCATGACGGAGTCTAAATCAATAAACTTATCTGTCTATAGACCGTTTGGCTCCGTATCCCGGCAACCTGTCGATTTAGTTCCCTGCTGATGAGAGGTGTAGAATATGCGCAATAACACGATGCATTGCCATAGATCGGGGCGATGAAGGATCAATATCAAACAGCTATCGAAGCACCCGGATCTCGTCCTACCTCCTCATTATTATACGGTCCGTCAGCATTCCCGTCATACTATCTACTGACTCCTGTCGCCTAGCAGTATCCATTTTTCACGGTCGTAATCGTAGTACCGCTCAAAAAGGTCTGCGTCCCTTTCTTCTGAAGTCCCATCCTGTTCGCCGTATATTGGATCGCTGCCGGGCGGCGGGTCACCGTTATAATAAAACATCTGCCAGCTCATATGCTGCAAACCTCTAACAAACATGACGACATTCTCAAGCGAGTCCGCATCACCATTCAGGATCGTCTCGAATACAAATTGGGTATTAGCTCTAGCCTTTTCTCCAATTTCCACCCCGCTGTCGTCTAAGAACTTCGTTGCAAAGCTTTCCAGGGTCTGCTTTACTATAACTGCGGGCTTCGAACTGCTGTCTCCGTGCTGGATAGGACCACCCAGGTTTTGTAGCATGTGTATAACGCTTTTTGCATGTGGGTAATACTCTAGGCTTCTCTCATACCGGCGCCGCCTTCCGTTGATGGTGTAGATGTATGAGATGAACGCCTCTGCAAGCATTCTCAATCCGTCTCTCAGAGTTTCTTCCATATCGTCCTGGCTGATATAGGCATGGGTCGCCATCTGCACTAGTCGGTGCATTTGCCATTTCTGGACCCGGCTGTTTGTATCCTTATGAGGATGAATGAAAGAAAAGGATCTCAAAAGGCTCAGGGACGTACGGCGACGGACCAAAGACATATGCGGATAATATGCCAGCAGCCATTCCGGTATGCTTTGTCTATCAAATATGCTCATTAGAGACAGGAGGCGTACAATACCCTCATCTTGCTTTCTGAGCTGTTCAAAAGACAACGTCCAGGAGTGAAAGACAGTAGTTGGTAAGTCAGAGTCTGGGAATCGATTGAAGAAAGGTGCTTTAAGCAAATCCTGGCGGTCTTGTTTCGTCCCATTCCAGAGTTCTAGATACCCCTTTGGGTCTCCGATCGTATCATGGCATATCTTCATCATCTCCGTAGCTTGGACCAAGGCCAAGGGCAGCTTTTCCAGTGCCTCTACTAGTTCTTCCGTGTCGCTTCTGCTGGAACGAAGGGCTTCGAGGCCAACTGTTTTGTCCAATCTTTTCTCAACGAGCTCGACTGCTTCGTCTCTGCTCATCGGTTTAATTGTTACCAATTTTGCTGAGCCGCTTCTGCTCGTTAATCTCCGAGCACAGGTCTCATTTCTTGAGGTGTACAGAATGCCACAACCCTGCTTTTTCGGAAGAAAGTCGCAAAACCTGTGCTGCGTAGCCTTGTCATTGGACACGAATTTCCCTTTGAAAAATATGTCTTCGTCGTCGGCGTTGTCGATAATGAGGAGCCACTTTCCACTCTGTTCTCCGCCAAACCAGTCAAGTATAGCTGGGAGAAGGTCTTCTGTCGCGAAACCGATACTTTTCGCGAGGCCTTTCAGGCCTTGCTCGAGGCGGTGAGCACTGCTGGCATGCAACCAGAAGATGGAATGTCTCAGATGGATTCCCATTGTTGATCTCTCAGTCTCCCACAGCTGATGTGCAAATTCGATGGCAACCTGGGTTTTGCTACAATCTAGTTAGCTCAATGTGCTTTTAGGGATCATATGTCTTTCCTTACCCAACCCCTCCTAGACCAATGATAGCACACTCGGAAAACTCGTTTGTTCGGAAGAATCTGGCGATATCCTCAAGTTCCGATTGTCTCCCAAGAAAGTAAGGATCTCGCCTGTAGGGTAGTTGCATGATTAGATTTTCTTTATTCATGCCCTCAATGTTTTCGACGTATGAGTCGACAGCCCTTGCGAGACGCGTGTACGCCCCATCTAACCGGCAAATCTCCCTGTGATTTCCGGGTAGCGTGGCCACCGTCTCATATCTGTAACCCAACTTTGATGAGCTATCATCGACTACTTTGCCGTTCAGTCCCCGCACTCCGACCAATCCGTCCTCTTCTTGAAAGGAGTAAATGCGGAGGAGTGGCGAGCGTTTTTCGAGTATCCTGAGGAACTCTTCTTGGATAATTTGCAGAGCTGTCCCATTGCCACTTAAATCGTGGAGGATTGAGTTGTTGGTATCAAATCCAAGGGACCTTGCAACTCGCTCCGCAGCTTTGCCTAGTGATATGTAGTTTCCACCTCGATGGGGGGTACCCATGAAAATGATACCAACGGTTGAGTTAAAGACGTCCTCTCGTGGCTTTGATTCATGATTTTCTCTTCCAGGCTCACACCGTCGAAGGACGTCTTTGACTAGGATTCCGCCCAGGCTATGGCAAATGAATAGTAGAGGTCTCGTGGGCTGTGAGATCAGCACATATCTGATATATGTTAAAATCCCGAGCAAATGGCTACATGTAGACTTACATCTTGGCTCCTCACCCCCCTTAGATCCAACAGTAGATTCTGTCCGTGGTCTAGGAAAGAGTTCTGGTTTGCTGGTCCGGCGACGAATTTGGAGATCTTGCTGTCGTAGCCGTACACTAAAACTCTTGCCATGGGGAACGTTAGAGCTAGGGAATCCCGAGGCCAGAAACATTTGGCTTGATCATTACGCCATGTTCTTTCAGGATGGCCTCCTAATCCATGGACCAAAACGATACTGTCTCCGTTAGCAACCAATTGCGCTGAACCGCTGCCTAAACATACTCCAATAAAGGATTTTCCCCGCCATCAGCTATCTCCGAGAAGCCTATATCGGATATCGTGGTTGAATCTTTGGATTCTCTTGATAGAAAACCCCAACGCATCTTGGGAGTTAATGAATCGAAAAGCGAAGCCTATCAAGACAACCCGGAGGAGCCCAGCGAATATTGCAAAAATTGTATGGGGTTGACTAGCTGGACCTTTGATCGACGTGGAAAACAACGTCTCAGCTCCTTCTCTGTAGATTATCCTCGGGATGTTAAATTGAGCCTTCGCCCTTGAAACCCAAACCTGTCAGGCAGCTATTACGTTACATTTCTTTATCACCATCCCCGCACTTGATCAGGCGCTCTCCTCATTGATCCCTCCCGCGCCAATAAGATTCCAACACAGCGTCGTATTCCAGCCACAGTATGCCGCCCTTCCCCTAATTTCAGTGTAGTCTGATGTTACAGTATGCACCTAAACCGCTGCGCCCTTTAGGCAGCCGATTGGCGAAAAGATCACAATTGTGATGACAATACTAGTATAATAATGCCCTTCTTTTTTATGCAAGTTACTAAATCGGAGTAAAACAAAGGGTTTTGATAGGTACTTAGTCATGTCACTCACTGATGGTTAGCTGCAAGTCAGTCCACACCTTTTTATAGCCGTTGGTGACGTTTTTGGTCCCCGGATCTAGGCTGGATGTATGGATACTGCAATGCCGTCTTAATTAAGTAACCCTTCGGACATACAAATGGGAATATACGTTCTGGTATGAGTATACGCATGTATAGCACCATGGTCAGTCGTACATAGGTAAAACTGGATGGTTCTTGAATAATATGCAGCTGCTTGTTACGTACATGATCCGTGGACAGCTCGCAATGAGGTGGTGGTAGTTAACAATGAGACCTGAATCATTGGATATGGACTTCAGGAGTGCAGAAGCCGAACTGTTCCATCCGGCCTCCCATACAAAGACCCCCGTCCTGGCATCGACCAACTTGGCGATTATATGCAACCACATCAAGGTTCGGTATGCTGGAAGGGACCGGGAGTTATACCTACATTATACACGAGATGATCTCAAGTTACGAGGCCCCGTAGCTTTGAAGGGCTTTGCGGAGTGGCCTGTGATTACCATACTTTGCATATAATCTCCAACTTTCAACTTGTATTTTCCTTGTTCACAATGCAATAGTTCTCATTAGGATTGGTCTCTGCTACCTGCTAGATAGCCACCACGTGGGTCGTCGTGTGGACTCGTGTGCTTCGTCTTTGCTTCTGTGCTCTGAACAATCCTGCACTGCGGACAATAGCTGAAGAAGAATCTCAAACCCTTTAGACAACAGGATCATGCAAAAGAACCACGCCGGTGCTCGCTTTTGTAATACGGTGCTTTTGCAACCTTCTGCTGTATGATGTATGTACCTTTCATTCCGTGGACAAATGTAGATGACAGGCAAAGCCAACCGAAAACGCCTCTCTCTCTGCCAGGCAAAGGACCATGGCTTGAGCTACGCCGCCCCGTTCCGGTCCCCCATCAATAAACAACCGCCGTACCTATGCAATGATGCTATGGATACTGTTATGGGGAAATGTTGCAATACTAGAGGAAAGGGCTAGAACCCGAGAAAAAAGAAAAGAGCAATGCCTCTGCCCTGCTGTCCGAATTGTCTAAGACGGACTTGTCAGTTAAACCTCGAAATGCGAAGGGAACTGCTCCTCGTTGGTGGCACCAGTCTTAACAATGCCACTCATCCTGTTTGCTTTTCGGAGGTCTATGTCATCGAGATCATCCCAGTCCCGCTCTCGACGATCTGCGTCGCTCATCTCCTCGTCTTCGAATTTGTTTCTCATGTGATGATCAAGTGAGCTCTCATCAACGAATGTGAAACCTTGAAAGTTTGCTTGAGTCGTTGGCGATAGCGGCGTAGAGTTAGCGAAGCCCGTCGCTAATTGCTGAGCACGCTCGTTGAGCGACCCGTTCGTGTTCAGGGCGTTGGTGAACTCGGGATCGAAGTAGGATACATCCGTCTCGGACTTGAGCTTGGGCTTGAAAGGTGGGGTGATAACCTTCTTGGACAAAGCTTCCCAGTCGACATCCTGGAAGAAGGCATGCTTCTTCAACTCTTCAGCGTCGGATATGGCACCTAGACGATGCTTTGGGTTTCGGTTGAGTAATCCCTTGACGAAATTTCTTCCCTCTTGAGAAAGAGTATCTCGCGGGAATCTCACTTTGCCGAAAGCGATATTCTTGTACATCTGCTGCGTGTCTTCCGCATAGAAAGGACTCCAGCCGCAACACATTTCGAAAACGAGCACGCCGAGAGACCAGAAATCTACCATCTTCGTATATCCTGCCTCATCAAGTAGCACTTCAGGAGCCAAATACTCGGTTGTGCCGCAGAACGTATTGGTTGTGTCGTTCTTGTTAAGATTGGCCTTCGACAAGCCGAAATCGCATAGCGCAATATGACCATTGGCGTCTAGCAATATGTTCTCGGGCTTCAGGTCGCGGTACACGATGTCGTTCTTGTGCAGATGCTCGATGGCGAGAATAAGCTCTGCGATGTAGAACTTCGCACGCTTTTCGTCAAATCGCCCCTCCTTTTGCAGATGCCAGAACAATTCACCGCCGGACATGTAGTCGGTAACCAGGAAGAGGTCGTTCTCGGTCTGAAACGAGAACTTGAGACCAACGATGAAAGGCGACTCCGACATGGCAGTCCGGACTAGAATATTACGCTCTCCGACGGTATGCGCCACTTCCTTTTTCTGTACGATGACCTTCTTCGACAAGACCTTCATGGCGTAGATTCGATTCGTGTCCTTTTTCCGCACCTGATAGACCTGGCCGAATGTGCCCTTTCCGATCAAACGTAGAATTTGGAAGTCGTCGGGTCCGTAATGCTTCTTCTCGGCCTTTTGGAATGACACATCGACATGGATTTCGCCTGATGGTGCATGTTCCGCCGTAGTGTCCGCATTCCCTTTCAGCGGAAACCAACCCGCCACAGTCTCTTCCTGCCCAGCGTCTGGGGCCTGGAAATCGACGTGCCCGAGAAACTCCTCGCCGCTTGCTGTATGGTCGTATATCGAGATATCCACAAGCATATCCGAGCCAACGACGTCACTCCAACTGCTGTCAGCACGCCATTCATACAAGCCACTAATCCACTGCACTTACAAGAAGGCCTCCGCATCCCACTTAGGGTTTGTGAAGGATTTCCGAGTCTCTCGGTTTCGAAACGTGTTGTGATCTGATACACTGGTGTTGCTACTTTGTCGACTCCGCATGGGTATTGCCATCGGGCGACCCGAGTCACTGCTTTGGCGTTGAATTGGCACGCTACCGGTTGTGGGTGCGGGCGGCATCAGCTCGTCTTCATCTTCGAAGGTACGTGGTCCGGAGGAGATGAGCTCGCTTCTCTGGAAGACGACCACAACATAGGGATCACGGCTCTTGCGCAGGCCTCTCGCCTCTAGGATCTTGATCGTGAGCTTCCCCTTCTGCGCAGGTGGTTGTGCGCCACCAGTGCGCGAGGATACGGATGTCCCCCTGCCACTAGCCTCTGTGCTCTCTGAGGACGAGGAAGGTTTGGACGGCGATCGTCCCTCGTCCCGGGACTCGCTCTGGGACGGACGAGCGACAGACGACATGGCTCGACTCGGCGTGGATGGACCACTCTTCTCGGAACCAGCATTTGTTAGCTTTTTGAGCTGATGAATCGAAGCGGACTTAGAGAAATGACTCCCGGGCTCTCCTTCCGCTACCTGGCTTTCCAGAGGGGAAGAAGCAGAGGTTGAAGAATGGTCGCTAGGGTTAGATAGATGACTCGCATGAACGCTGGATGTAGTGACTATGCTCGTAAGGGGAGATGCGAGGGTGGATCTTCTGGGTTTCATTTGTGAGAGGTCAGATGGCCTCTTGGCGTGCACCGAGGATCGTTGACTCGAGGAGGCACCACTCGCAATGCCAGCGTCCGAATCACCACTCCCGTCGCCCAGCTTCACTCCTTGTTCTGATGGTGTCTCGGAGCAAGGGGGAGTGGGGTAAGGGTGGATGGAGGATGAAGGTTGAGGGGAAGTCTCCGACTCAGCAAGAGGCTCTATCCTCTCATGTGGAAGGAGAGGCAAAGCATCGGGCGTCGAGTCGGGCGTGGAGTCCTTGCTCAAATTCGATTCTCCCGGGCTGGGCAGCTGTTTTGGGACTGGCCCTGACTCCTTCTCTTCCTGGGGCGTAGTAGGACGTGACGACTCAGTCTCTGGTGTTCGGGAAAAAGACAAGGGGCGGGACAGGAAACTTGAACAGGTGGAACCAACCTGGCCAAAGTAAGTCATGATGCCGGGCAATCGTTTATCGTGAAGGTCAGGTTGCGGCGTAGCGATTCCGGATCGTGGGGTATCGTAGCCGATGTGATCTGATTGGCCATCTTCGTCTGTGGGCGTAGGCCTGCTTGGGTCGTTAGTCAAAAGAATCATGATGGCAATGAAATGCAGACGTCTCGCGACCAGCGGGAAGAAAGACAAAAGACAAGCAAGAAGGGGAAAGGGAGGGAACTGGTAGAATAGACAGACTGTGGTTGAGATCTATAATAGGAGAATAGGGAATAGAAGGAGGAAAACGGATTCATGGCCAAATTGGGATAATCGGCTATAAAGATAAGAAGGGAGACAACTAGGCCAGCTACAGTAGCCTATTGTAATCTCGGCCTATGGTGGTTTCATGAGAAATGGCAATGCAGGGTAATGGACCATTGCAGGATCCTCAAAGCGGAAGTGGCAGGTTGTAGGTGTGCGGATTGGCCGATGAGCATTGGGTTTGTCCAAACAGCGGCGATGATGCAAATTTGCAACCGCGGACAAGTATTCTTGAATGGTCCGACTTTTTTTCGGGCGGACCAGTTTTATTGTGGTGACGAACCAGGTCATCCATTTGCCAGGTAGCTTTTTTGGGCCTTTTCCTCCCTATTCTTTTTTTGATTGTCCGCCCCCGAACTGGCCGACCCTGCTGGGTTCTGCACCAGGAATGCACCAGGAATGAGACTGCCAGCATCCATGACACCTGCCATGTGGTGTAGAGCTGTAAAAAGTGGGGTGGAGGGGTGTATTCGCTAGAAATAGAAGCAAACTGGGCATTTGGCCGTTCAGATTGGAGGGGTGGTGGCCCGGGTGGGGTGAAGGAAGAACGCTTCTGGGTGAACGCAGGCCAGCCTAGCCCAGCCCAGCCATTACACCACACCGCACTGCACAGGTCGATAGATAGCTGGAGGCAGGCAGGCAGGCAGACAGTAGGCTGGCTGACTAGCTGGCAGGCAGGCTGGCAAGCAGACGGTCAAATAGACAGACAGGTACTGATGGTGCCACTGACACTGCACTGCATTGCACTGCAATTGGCATTGAGCTACTTTGGACCAAGCCGCATCGGTGTCGGTGCCAGTGCCAACTACCCGTAGGTACAGCGACCAAACTGAGTCAGGACTTGGGCCTCAACACTAGCCTATTGTACTTAGGCCAGGCCATCTTTGAGAAGCCCCCCTCGCTGACCCCGCGCGCCTCGCTCATCGCCGCATGGCGCAGCTCGTAGCTGACTGCGGGTGATACTTGCGTTTGGCTGGTTCATATTCGAGTGTCTGGCAAATGATAGTAGCACCATGGTGTCGCCCATACAAGGCGCCGCGCCGCGCGAATGCGTAGGTGCAACCACCTGTAGCACGACGTGTATAGATAGATACACATGACACGTCTGTGACGAGTACTCGACCGCCCACGGCAGTTGGTAGGTAGCTTTTGGGCAAGCTAGCCAACAAAAGTGACTGTGGTTTTGCGCCCGACTTTGGGAAACGTTCGAGGGGATAAGATAAAAGGGGATCACGGGAGTAGATGAATATCATCCGAATGTCAATCCACACTTGTGGCATGGAATAGAACGGCCTAGACGTCCTAGCCATCCTGTCCAAGGAAAGGGGAGTCGTCGCATGGAGGACTGTGACGAACAAAATGCCCCTTGTTACCCTTTAAAGGTTATGTGTCCAGGGGGTGGCGTTGGGTGACGGTGGTTGCGGTGGTAGTAACACAGATCAGCTCTGGAAGACCTGAGCTGCATTCCGAACACCAAATATTGGCTAAATACAGAGGAAGGCTATTCTGGATATCCAGCACGTCGTATCTGGCAATGGCGCTCCTGCAGCGGATGGAATAGGAAAAGGAAATTTTGAAAGGGAAAGCATGTTGCATTGCACTGACAGGGAACATGTCCATGCAAATGCAAAACGTTGAACGGACTTTGATGGCCGGTGCTAGACGGCTGTCTTGGGGGATCTAAACATCAAGCAGAAACTCTGAATTTTTTTACTCACTTTGACATCATCGCTGATGTTGCCCGCTTAAGCAGGTCATATCCTCCCTCTGAACCTGACATGGTTGATGCGGATCAATCAGTAGCGGCTGATCTCACTCGCTCAAATGCCAGGTCCTAACAACGGTTCACGTATCTCTCGAGGTTCCGTCAGCACGGCGGAAGGAAGCGTCGACGGTATGTGTTGTGTAGCAGTTGTCGTCGTGGGTTTGGGTGTTGGCGGCGGCGGGTGATAAAGTTTCGTAGATGCGTGGCGTGGGGGAGTGGGAGGAAAAGTTGTTGTTGATATGTAGGTGTGCAATAAGTAAGTTCCGAGGAAGATCTGCTTAGGGGTAGGTAGGCAGATGGATGGTTGAGATAGGTAGGTAGTAGGTAGGTAGTAGGCAGGTAGTAGGCAGGCTGATAGGCCAGGTAGGGTAGCTGGAAAGGTTGTGTGTAATGTAATGTGGTGGGTGTATTGGTGAGGGGAAAGTTCTGGTGTTGTGTGCAAGTAGGTAAGTGATGGGCGAGTTAATTGTGGGTTTGATGGGGAATTGGTGATGTTAGTGGGAGAAGAAGGGTCCCTGGGGTGTCTGGGTCCCTAGCCGGCTGCCCGTGTGTGTGTATGTATGTACGAAGTACGTAGGTGTGGATGCGTGTGTAGGTAGGTATGTATGTATGTACGCTACTTGATTGTCAAGTTTCGAATGGGTTGACGCAAAAGAGGAAACCTGCGAACACGGCTTCTTGCACACTCTGGGGGCGGGAATGGCGGCGGCGACGGCGGCATGCCCACTCGACGGCTAACTTGCGTATTGTATTGTACCAGGCGTGGGCGAATTCTAGACTAAGTAGAAAGAAGGCCCAATCGGGCAATCCGCTGAACCGCTTGCTTGCTGGCTGAAAGTTGGCTTGCTCTACCACTCGTGCGCGGGGTTTATGATCTGCTTCCAGCTTTGCTCGGATTTCAGCAGAGCTAGGCGGGCGAAGGCGGGCGAAGGCGGGCGCACTGGCTGGTAGGAACTCTGCTACCTGATGAACGCTACCTGGTAAACGCTACCTGGTGGACGCTCGCTGGTTTGCTGGCTGGTCTTGGGCGTGCTGGCTAATGGCTAATATGAACTTCGAGTATAAAGATCTTGGTTGGTTGTATGCCGCTGCTGGTGCTACACGTACTGCTGAAACAGGTGAAATGCCTGCCTGCTTTGCTGGAAGGGAAAGTGCCCTATGAGGCCTGTATGAGGTAATGCGGGTTGCGATAATTTCGAGGGTCCAAATACTTGGAAATCTTAGCTCGCAGCCCAACGATTAGATATCGTAGATACCGAAACCAACCGAAGAATAAGAGACCGTACAAGGGTCTTGGTAACAAGTCGGACCACCAACGATGCTTAGCTCTATACTGTATAGCCTAGTAATAGCCTAGTATTATGTACCGACTGGCCGGCCCGGCTACATCTACCTCCTTAGCAGGTGGTACAAGGCATATATGTACTAGCAGCTATGTGACGACGATAGGCAGATCCTGAGCTCTAGGCACATACACTGAGCACATACACTGAGCACCCCGTCCCGCTCGTTATCTAATTGTTCGCATGTGAAACCTCTCCGGTATCGTTACGAGCTGTCTGGATTGGGAAGGTCTGGACTCCACCAGATAGTCGATGAGATGAAGACCCCTAGAGGGTAGGTATGTATGTATGCATGCACGTAAGTAAAGAGGGAGTTGGGGGTTCGTTTAGAGGAAAGGGGGATGATGAAGTATAAGCTAAGAAGTAGTCTTCGACCTCTCTTAAAGTCTGAAACAGAAGTCTTCAGTAGGGTAGGTAGTTATATGTGGCCATACACCATATTGACAGGTTATTGTGCCCCCAAGAGTCGGGCCGTCTCAGGGTCCTCGTATTATTAAAAGGGATCAAGGAGACGAGGGCGTAATCCAGGACAGCGCGGTACATACTGGCTGGGTAACTCATTAAAAATAGTCGGGATGGTTGCGAATGGGAACAATGTCTGTGTTTGGCATGTGGAGAACGAGACGTCAGTTTGCCGCAATTTGCAACTCGGCACCACGAAGATTCGCCGGGATAGGATCGGTGAGTCTGGATGCTCTGATGCTAAGAATTGTGGAATCCAGAGGCTAACGATAACTGAAGCATGTATAATTGATGGATAATCACAGTGCTGAGTGCCATAGTAATACTTGCATGGCCAACCAAAGCAATGGCATTCTATAAGTCACATTATATGGTATGAGAGGACCCCTCTTGCAGCGCCAGACATCGGAATCATTCATTCGCTTGCTGGGCAATGAGGTCATTGACTACTTGCAGCATCTCATCATGGATGTGGATGTGGATCATGGATGTCTATAGCTTTCAACCAGGAGAATCGCAAATCGGCGAATGTCCACACTAGGTACATATCTAGCGTGTATACTACTACGTAGTAAGGAGGCAGGCATGCAGTTGCAGGTAGGTATGTATGTAGGTATGTATGTACCTGTATGTCGGTCGATATAGGAACCCGTAAGGTGTGAACACATCGTTAGCCACCTAGATACGATACGATTGATTTGGCATGGTCTACGTGGTGAACGAAAGCTGAGCGAGGTGGACTTGTTATGTTATACTGTCTAGCTGCTTGCCTGCCTGTCTACGTATCGAATGTGTGTATCCACTCGAGGATGGCCAACGAACGAACCCGTGCATATGTTTGGAGAAATGACCTTGATTTCATAGGCCAATAGACCGGTCAATATGCCTGCTTGGTACCTACCCAACTATTCCGTGGCCTGTAGACGCATATAGACGACTTGTCAGTGGGCTTGGCCTGCTTTGCTTGCCTCGTTTGCCAGTATAAAGGGGGCGTATAGATCTGTAAGCCTTCTTTCTTTTCTAGCTACCATGTATCTAATTACGTACAGCATGAAATTGTTGGTTGGCAAATTGGGTGTTCATTGGGTGCCAAAGAATGTACCCGCTTGTGGGACTTCAACTATGTATGTAAGTATGGATACCAACAACTTCGACAAGGTATCGATATAATAAGGTTGATGGTTGATAGGTTACCAGAAGCTCTACCGAGACACGAAAGGTAGCCTTGTTCTCAGCAATGATCCTACTGTGGCAGATTGATGTTTTGTTTCAGATGATCTACACCGGATTAGTATTCCTGCCTATAGGTTATCGTGCAGTGGCAGAGTGGTAACGGACACAGTCAGCCAGCCAACCCAGCCCCCAGGTGCTTACTTGGGAACACTTGGGGATAGGAGCTCTTGCCACCGGTCAGCTAGGTCAGCTTGTGTGATAGTACAGCAGGATTCAGAAGTGGACATTTCCTGTAACGAACCGGGAATCCTCTTATTGAACGGTGAACAGCAAAGGCAAGCAAGAAGAAAAAAAAAGCAATAAGCCAGAAGCAAAAGCAAAAAGCAAAAAGGAGGCGAGCTTTATCGAGTTTCAGGCCTAAACGCGGGAGCATCAATCGGGCTCGCCGGCGGCCAGTTGAGAAGCTCTGCATCAATGCTTGCCTACTTCGTAGGGACTATACCCATCTGGTTATTAAGCATTGAGCATTGAGCATCTATGCATCTGCGCTGCTGAGCCTTCCGTGTATGGCTTGCACTTGCTCCTTGTTGTGCTACAGAGTACGGCAGGATCTCACGAACACTGGAAGCTTCGTATGCGCCGTGTCGAGGTCTTGCCTGCTTATATAACCAAAAACAAATGATAAAGGCGGTGATCCATCCCATCTGCTCTCTCTCGCCTCCCCGGCATCCGCTGTCCTCAGTGGCCAGGCGAGCAAGCCACCTACGGAAACGGCGGCGGTCCTGTGGGCATATATGCGAGTCATGATGTTATCCAGGCACCGCGACGCCGACCGCCTTTCGCAACCGGTCGCATTAGGAAGGGGGGGCAACTCATGTCGGTCTTGGATGGCCGGGGGAGAGCTGACGGGGTGAGATTGTGCGACGTCAACGGACCAGTTGACGCTGATCTTCTCGGAGGGCCACCGCCAATCCTAGATATAGATACGGCGCCTGTACCTGGTAAAGTTAGCTTACACATGCAGTGCAGAAGGTTCTTTTCTCCGACCTGGCAAATCGGGCAACTCAACAACCTGACAACCTGAAAGGTGAACGCTGAAATACATAGATCAAGGAGGTATGAGGTATGACTGACTCGTCCATACTTCCAAGTTGGGCCGGTATCTTCGACGCCGACGTTGTTAATCCCCCCTGGGCACTGCTAAATAGGCGGTGGTATGTACGAAGGCACTGCTGCTAGCACTAACGACCTACCTAGGTAGGTGCTGCGCGCACGGGTATGCTGTCGTAAGTGCAGTGAGGTTACGTAGAAGGTAGTAGGAGGTGATAGTACCTAGTAGGTGCTGTACCTAGACGCTGAATCTATTCCTGCTGCATCCGCTGCATTGCAGGCAGGGCAGAAACGGTGGTAGGTAGCAATCACATTGCATCCCCCTCGCTCTTTTGAATATGTACGAAAGAAAGGAGCTGTCGCAGCGGTGCTACCCATCTACAGAAACATGCTAAAAGCGTCCTCCGTCGATCAAATCCAACCCAACCAGCCTGGAAACAGCAGCACACGACTCCGAATTTCCCCAATTTCGCCAGAATCCTGCAACGTTGACCTCGGCCAAGAGCCTGCGGACCCGAGTCGACGGATCTCCAGAAACATCGGCACCAGGGTCCGCCCACGAGATCGACAGATTCGTCACGCAAATCAAGCATCGCGGCATATGCGACCTCTTCGGCGCCCTAGACAAACGACGCGCGCCGCCATGGCTGCCATTGCAACCATCACCACCACCACCACCGCCGCCGCCGCCACTACCACCATCCGATTCCTCCCCCGTCTCCTCCTCATCCTCCCCCCAGAATGTTGGTTACACTGCAACGGCACCCCCACCTCCGCGGTTGCAGGCATGATTCCAATAACCTTAAAAGGTATCATGACGAGAAATGAGACATGCAATCAATTCGGCATCCACAGCTGCTACATAGGAGGTCAATTGAGGAGAGCTAGGTAGGAATGACGGAGATTCACGGAATTTGTGTCGCGTCGCATGTCTGTAATGTGATCCAGATCCCACGCAGTGGCTTTCCAGGCTGGCAACCTTCGTAAGCATCACGTCTTCTTAGCACGCCGCGTGGAAGAAAACCCTCCCTGTGTTACGAAGTGACGACGAGTAGGTAGCTTCGGGTCATCCGCCGAGAACCGCGAAGTACTACGCCCTGCAGTAAGCAAGGAACGCAACATACAGGTCTGCTTCAAGTGCCAGTTGAGACATGTACAGGAGGACAACACGAGGCAGCACACATAAGAGAGTCAAGGGGACGGAACGCCAAAGAAGAAAAAAGATTTTGTTCTCGCACGCCTGTCAGAGACAGGCTGTGACAAGGAGGGACAGCTGATGAAGCTTCTGTCGTATCACAGCGCTGTCGTAGCTTGCAGCTCATGCGCGCCGTCATGAACGAAACAGTAGCTTGCGAGGGGGAAGGACAGAAAGAAAAAAAAAACCCCTTTATTTCCTAGGCTCCCTCATCTATTCGATGATGCAACACTGGCGCCACCACCCATCGAAAAGGGCGGGATGCAAGCGCAACCATCTCACCGCATCTTGTGGCGCCCATGCTGCCCTCCCCCCGTCCCCCTTTTTCCTCTCGCATCGCCCACGAATTTTCAGCTAGTCTACCAACCCGACCAGGCCGAACATAGCACAACACACAACACCTACCACCACATCGCGCCCAACCAACCAACCAGAAATTCCCCGGAGATATCCAGATCCGAGCCCAAAAAGGGTATGCCGCAGGTGCGCAACGCGGGACGCGAGGTGCGGGGAGGGGGCCAGAGAGGGAGGACGATTATTCAATCGGCTCGCTCGCTCGCTCGCTCGCTCGGCTATTGCGTTGCGCCCGCCCGCCCAGCCGTCCGTCCGTCCGCTCGCTCGCTCGCTCGCTCTCAAGCCGAAGGCGTCGGTGCCGGCGCCGACGCCGGCGCCGTGCCAGGCAGCTTCGGGAACGACTCGGCGCCCTCGACCTCGGCCAGCCACGGGACCCGGCGGACGCAGAAGTACTCGACGGCGGGTTTCAGGGCGGCCTTGGCCTCGTCGCCGTCGATGACGCCGAGCGGCACGACGACGAAGCCCTCGCCGCCCGGGCGCTTGAGGCACCGGACGTAGGACCCGCAGCGGCCGCAGAACGAGCGCGTCAGCACGCTGCCCGACTCCGGCGTCGTGTCGTCGTAGTCCCGCAGCAGCGATGGAGGAGTGGCCGTGTAGGTCACTTGCTGTTATGTCATCGTTGCGCGTCCCAGGCAAATCATGTCAGCTTATCGCTATTGGCACACGCGCGCACACACATATAACATCCAATGGTGAGTGGGTGGTAAGTAAGCGGGTCTTTTAAGGGGCACAACAGGGCAGCAGAGAGCAGCCGAGTAAGAAGTAAGTAACTCGGCGGTTATTAGGTAAGAGCTTGTGGGAACGGGTGATCGACATCGTGATCGTGATCGTGATCGTGAGCTTAAAGGGATGGATACAATCGAAAAGGAAAATGGTTGGGTGGATGGGAGAGCCAGGGGATGGGTCGGCTTACGTCAGCCCTGAATACCGCCAGAGCGGCGTATACAGAGCCACTGGCCTTCTGGCACGAGCTGCAGTGGCAGAGATTGGTCTTCAGTGGCGCTTCGCCTCCTTTGATGTGTATCTGAATGCCGCCACAGAGGCAAGACCCTGTCACGTCTGAGCGGTCTGATGATTGCTGTGCCATTTTTATTTTATTTCTTTTGCCTTCGGTAGGGTAGGTACTGTGAGGAAAAGCAGGTATCGTATCGTATATGTAGGTAAGTGCTTAGATACCTAGGTAAGTATGTATGGGTGTATCTCGGTCCCACTTGTTATGTTGAAGCTTCCAGTCAATCAGCAGCTATAAGCTATGTTATAAGTCAGTATTGGCGAGGGAGGGGCTTTGTTTTGTAGCTCGAATTATTAGTTAACCTGGCTGCCTGTGTTAGACGAGAAGCTGAGCTGTTCACTGCACTGGGGCCAATTCAACGAATCGAACTTTTGCAATCTTTAATAGTGGTTGGCCGCTCTGATTACGTCACCGCCCCGTCCTCAACACAGAACACTAGAGGCCATCGTAGGAATTATCGGCCGTGGGCTAGCCAGGCAGTAATACGGCAAAGATCCAGTAAGTACGGTCGGCCACAGTGATTACTGTTTTAGAATACATTTTGACGCTATAAGGCCATCCCCAGGTGAAATTAAATATCCTTTAGTAAATTAAGCATAAATTAGCAATTACTATAAGCCATATAAATATTATTTAAGTAATAATATGTAACAATTAATGTATTTAAGGGTAAAAAACGATATATAGGCTTATATAGGCCTATATAAATATGAATATTATTATTTAATATTATAATAATATAAATTAAATTATTTTTACGTTAAAAAAAGTAATGCAAGTTACATTAAAACAATTATTACCGTTTTTAGTTTAAAATAAATCGCTTTGTTTTATATATATTAATATTAAATACGAAAACGTAATATTTTAAAGATTAATAAATTAAAAACGATTAATAATAATTATAAAAGCTTATACGAAATAATAAGGATTTTACTAAAGCATATAAAAGTCGATCGAAATTAATTAAATTTAAAAAGACTTATTCGAATTAAAACAAATTTATATATTCGTTTATTGTTTTTTTTTTCATTATCGTTATTCGTTATAAATACGTATTTTCTTATATTAATTTGTTTTAATTTTATTTATTTATTTCGATTTTTTATTATTTATATCATGTTTTATATTTTTTAATACAACGTTTTTAATAAGCACAACTCGATCTTTAGGTTTTGCCCGGAATACGGCAAAAGCTTAAAGCTTATACCTATCGATTTAATAAGGTTTTTCTTTTTTATAAAAGCTTTTATATATCTTATTTGGTTTTAGGTTATTATATTTATAATTATACCGATTAGTAATGCTTATAAATAACCTTAACTTAGCTTTTTATAAGCTATTAATAAGGCTATATAAAAACGTAAAGAAAATAATTAACTTAAATTAATTTAAATTATCGCTAATAACGTTTCTTTAGCCTTATATATTACTTAGAAATAACAATTTTTTTTTAATTTAAGGTTTATTATTATTAAAACGAAGGCGATTTATTATGGGCCGCAGATGTTCGTTTTAATTATTCCTATTAATAATAGCTTTTTAAGTTATTCAGTTTTAATTAAATAAATATTCGTTATTTAAAAGATATACGATTAATATCGGTATAAATTTGGCTAAGAAATAATGGGAAATGTCCGTTTAAGAAATAAATAAGGCTATGTTTTTTTATTATTAAATAAGATGGATTTTATACGGCTTATCGATATTAAAAAAGCGAATAACGTAAATATTAATAAGAATAAGTTTATTATTAACATTATATATCGAAATATAAAAGACCTAATAAAGAAAAATAAAAATAAGTTACTTATTAAAAAGGCTAAAAGAAAGGGCAAAAATAAGGCCAAAGCTATTAAGGCCTTTAAGGCATTTATAATAAGTCCGTATAATTTTAATATAAATATAACGGATATCGATATTATAATAAAAACGGGCAATTTGTAAATATAAAAGGGATTAATTAATATATAAATCAATATAGGTTCGAAAATTAAATAGGAGCCATTTATTTTAATAAAATAAAAGCTTATTATTCCGATTAAACAAGAGAAACCGATAATAGCTTCGTTTTAAATCAATATAAATTCGTTGGCTTTAATATAATCCGTTCCGGATTCGACGCAATTTGTGCCTAATTCGACGTAACCGGTACCAGATTTAACGCAGCCCATATTAGCCAGTTCTGGACAATATAAGAATAAAGGGTTTGTAATAAAATCGAATAGCTTTATATAAGCTTTTATAAATTTAAAAAGGCTATTATTATTCATTATAAAAATAACGAAAAAAAAGAAGCTTTAATAAGACTAAA
Organism: Diatrype stigma; assembly: GCA_022225965.2. NCBI lineage: Eukaryota > Fungi > Ascomycota > Sordariomycetes > Xylariales > Diatrypaceae > Diatrype > Diatrype stigma. The sequence goes on along the minus strand of JAKJXP020000012.1, from coordinate 560,137 downwards.
TAAGAATAATAAAAGGCAAAATAAATTAAAACAGATTAATTAAAGGAAATAAAAATTAGCATAAATTAACATAAAACCAAAAAACCATTTTGTTATATTATAAAACATTTAATTAATTTTAATTTTGCTTTATTAACTTTACTTAATTTTTTTCGTTTTTATTTCAATTTTGCGCGAAATTATTTAAACCTATAATATTAATACCTAATTCGTAACAGGTCCGTTTAAAATAATCCTTGGTTTTGCGAGGCTTTTTAAATTTAAGTAACGAAAGTTGGGCTTTTAATGTTTTTTACGTTTTTAATTAGTTTCGTACGTAAATGTATTAATTTAATTATGGCGTTATAACGCCGTTTTTAAGAAAAGTAAATGGAAAATTGCTTATTTTATTTAAGATTTGTTTATAAATAATTATAATAAAAACTGGCAAATATGTATTAAAATTAATGACGTCCGTTTTAACGTATTACATAAGTTTCGTTTATTTGTTTTCGTTTAATGGGGCTTTATAATTTTTAAAGCCTTGGCTTATATCGGGCATAATATATAAATCGTAAGGTATATTATTTATAACATAAAGACGATTAGGTTACTTACGAATCTTATGGCCGTTTTAATTTATTACGAAGCCAATAAATTCTTATCGAAATATAAGCATATAAATAAAGACCAATATAATCTTATACGAGATTTTATGTTTATTTTAAAGGCCTTTTCTTTTTAGTTTGCCGAAATATTTCTAATAAGAATTAATATAGGCTTATATAACGTTATATAATTAAGTATAGCACTTATATGCCAAAATAAGGACCGTTTTTTAATTAATCGAAACCATTAATTTTTTATGCGTTAATTTATGGTATTAATACCGTATAACTAATACGCATTTTATGAAAATAAATTAAAAAGGAATTTATTAAGGTTAATAAAAGCATGTTTAAAATTAAGCAAATTATTATTAAATGTATTTTAATTTAATTATTCGTTATTGCTTTATATTATAAACTTTTTAAAATACTTTTAGGTTTTAACGGCTTAAAATAAATAATAATGAATTTTTATAATAAATTCGGTTTTTACGTTATAATCGAAATAAATAACTTAAAAAATAAAGCCGAATCGTCGAATAAAATACATGTATTACATAAAGACCAATCGAGCCGTTAAAGCATTAAAACTTACGAAAAATTATGAAATATAACGTAAAAACGCGTTAACGCTTATATAAATTTCGAAGCCGTATTATGCAAATTTATAATGGGCGTTAATAAATAATATGTAATTAAGTCCGAATATAATCCAGTTATTATAACAACGATGAAATTTTTGCCGGCGTTTATTAGCTTTTTTAAAATAAAACTTTTTATATATAAAGCGAAATGCATATCGGAAAATATTAAAGCCTTATTATCGGATATATATTTATAACATTATATTATTAAAGCGTTATATTATATTTTAAATAGCTTTTTTTACGGTAAAATATTCGCGTAACGAATCCTTACGGGCTTTAATAATTTCGAATTGCTATTATCGATAAATATTATAATTGCGTCGAAGCTATTATATATCGGTCTTAATTATAATAAACCCTTTTTTACGTAAATATTAAAAAAGCTTATCGTTATTATAGCCGTAGCTATAATATAAAATTTAAAAACGCGTTATAAAAGCTTTAAACGAAACGGTACGGATTTAATTTAAAATAATATTTCATTACTAAATCCGTCGTAATAAAGTAATACGATTCGTATTAACGCCATATTCGTTAAAAAAACTATATAAAAGTATTTAAAAGTATATAAGTTTAATACTTTTTAATAAACCATTCGCGATATAACTTAAAATTAATAAAGTTTCGACTTATTATTGCAAGATATTAAAAAATCGAATTATACTTAATAAAAACGAAATAATATTATATGAAGCAATATAAAATAAAATATAAAAATATAAAAATATAAAAGGTAAAAGGAAAATGCGTTAATATTATGCGAACATATAATAATTAATATAATATAAATAAAATTTATGTAATTCCAATAAGATTTATATAGTTTTATTTAAATTTATATAGCCTTATATAAATTTATATAGCTTTAATTAAATTTATATAAGATTTATACGTAACATAAACGTTTTATTACATTTGCATTTTTTTATTTAAGCTATTAAAAGGCTTATAAAGCGTTTAAAAATTATGATAAAAGTAAAAGCAAATTTGTATTTCCGGATATAGCTATATAAACGCCTATATTATAATCGTAAAGCCTTTAATAGGTTTATATAAGCTTATATTATTTCCGAGCTTTTTATAAGTCTTTATAATATCCTACAAAAAGTCCGTATAATTTTATATAATTACGAAAAACTTTATTTAATTCATTCGGCATTTTTTGGCAAACGGAAAACCGTTATCGAAATCCTAATGGCGGTTTTATTTTTAAATAATTTAATCCTTAATTTGTTTTAGCTTTTTATTAATAGCGTTATTAAATTGCTTTATAATAATTCGAAACTAAGCATGCAAATTGGCGTTTTTTTCGTTTATAATAACCGGTATTAATTTATATAAGTTTATATATTTCTATAAAAAGCTATAAGAAAACGTATTAAGCTTTGGATCGACGTAATATTTATAGCCTTTTTGAAAGTTATAACCGGCGGCCGACGATTTATATTAGTAATAAAAATAAGCTTTATTAAAAATAGCCGAATCGAAAGAAACGCATTTTTTAAACGGACCGTTATTACGGTTATTTATATTAATTAATATAGGATTATATAGAATTATATAAATTTATATAAATTTATAAAATGCTTATTTTTATAATTATTATATATATAGCCGTTAATAGCTTTTAAAAAAAAATAAACGCCGATTATAAAAACTTGCTAAAGTTTTTTAATTTCGATAATCGCAATAATAAGCCGTTCGTTATTGCCGTAATATTTATAAGGCATTACGAATTGCTTAACGGTTTATAATATTTTATTAAAGTTTATATAAGCTTATATAAAACTATAAAAGGCTATAATATACTTGGTTTTTATCGGTTTAAATTTTAACGTTACGCAATTTCGTATGGCGCAGCTTATTTATTAAAAAACCGATAAATTTACGGAAATCGTTATAAACGGACGTTATAATAGCGTTTTTAAGTAAGTCCGGTAATGCTTCGCTTTCGTATGTAAAACTTTTATAAAAGTAATTTTTTATCGTACTTATACGGACTTATATAGTTTTATCGTCGTTTTTAGAATTTCGTATTAGCTTATAAAATTTTATATTAGCCTATATTTTTTAATATTAATTGTTTATTTATTATTAGCCCTTAATTAATTTTATATAAGCCTATATTTTGCTTTAATTTCGTAATTTCTACGCAACGACTTTTATAAAAAAAAACGTACGTTTTAATCGCTTTAATTTTAGAAATTAAAATATAATCTTAATTTAATTTAAAAATGGCTACATTAAAAGATTAAGATAATATTAACCTAATTAGCGTTATTTATTTAAAACCGTTTTATTTAAGCTGCATTTATTAAAGTTGCTTATATACATTTAATTATTATATACTTACATATAAGTATATGTTTAATTTTTTAATAATATACTTATAATAAAATTTACAGGTCGAAATGTATTCTGAAATAGTGATTACTATGGCTATCCATAAGTAGGTTCGGTATGCGCAGCATGTCTTCTTGGCCCGATTAGGCATGCGATGTGGATACATTTGGTCTGATAGGGCTATAGGGATTTAGGGACTATGTCCGATATAAAAGTTTCCCCGTGCAGCAGCCCGTGATTCGAGGTGCTTCTGACTAATCCCGGACCTGCGCACAACCCGAACTTCGGACTGTCTGCGTTCCGGACTGCGTTGAGGCCGAGAAAACGTTGAGGCCGATACCTAACTTGCACCTTTACCGTTATCCGCCTGCCTAGCTAGAGGTCCTATGCTATACTGCTAGCGGAATGGTGTGTTCGTTGTATTGTAGGTGATTATCGATGGCTACTCATTTCCAGCCAGCTCGGCGTGAGTCACTCGGTTTCAACTTTCACTGGGATCAGACATCATCACGCTGGTCGCGTAGCAACAAATGCAATTGTTGAATAGCTAAGTACTGGCTACCTAGAAGTAGCGTCCCGGTGACGTGGTCGGGGGAAAAAAAACCAAAGTTGCGTCTGCTATGCTAGCTAAGTAGGCTCCTCGCTGTGTCCATAATCCATCCATACCATAATGACCGAAGGGAGAGAAATCCTCTGGGTTGAAACAACCAGCATCCCTACTGCCCTATTTCTTCTCACTTCTTCCGTCGCATGATGGAAACGTTTATAGCAATGATATCAAAGTCTACCCTCTCAGTCTCGGAGTAGAAAGCAAAAGTCCATATAATATCCCACGATGGCACAAGCCTGAGGCGGGAGGGGAAGGGAAGAGGGCCGTCAATCAAATCAACCCTGCTTTGCCTTCATCGATCGTGTAACTCGCCTGGTGATCTTCTCGTCCTCCACGCCCTTTGCATCCGAGCCGGAATCGGGACCGGGGGCGAATGCTTTGGCCAAGCCGTCCTGCTTCTTGCCAGTCCTCTTCTTCCGGCCGCCGCCTGTGCCAGCCTGGCGGGACTTGGTGGAAGCAGCACTGCTAGGGGTAGTAGGAGCAGGCTTGGGACCACGCTTCTGCTGTTGCTGCTGCTGCTTAACTGCAGGGCTCGCCTGTGCAGAAGCTACCTTGCGCGTGTATTTGCGCTTGGGGGCCGGTGTCATGCTGCCGGAGGGGCCCGCCGGTGCTGAGGCTACCTTGTCAGCGTCCTCGTACTTAGGAGCCGTGGTCAGAGTGCCGGCGGGAGTCGCCGGTGGCGATTCCACCTTGCGAATGCAGTTGCGCTTGACAGCCGGGGTCGTATGGCCAGTAGGGGTAGCCGGTGCTGAGATTACCTCGTGAGTATCCTCGTGCTTAGGGGCCGGGCTCACGTTTCTGGCGGGGGTTACCGGTGCTGATGCTCCCTTTCGAACATCCTTGTGCTCGAGAGCCGGGGTCGTGCTATCAGTAGAGGACGCTGGTGCCGAAGCTACCTCGCCAGTGTCCTCGTGCTTGATGGCCGGGCTAGTGTCGCCAGTCGCGTTCTTCGGAGCGCTGGACTTGGCAGACGTGGCGGACTCATCGGTAATAGTCATTACAGTGCCGGTAGATAGGGTGGTAGGTACGGCGGCAGCATGGCCGGTGCTAGTAACAGGCGGAGAAGCCACTGGGGTGGAATCTTCGGACTTGATAGGGGTGGGGGCGGGGTTCGAATGGACTTTCTTAATCAACCGAATACGCTTCACACGGGTCTGCTCCAGCGGAGACGGTGTGGGATACGAAGACGGAGATGAGCTATAGTCGCTCGTATAGGCTACAGTTGAACGATGATACCAATTCGCAATAAGGTCGTCGTTCTCGTCATTCTCCTCCAAGCCGCCAGAATACTCGCGGTAGTCCCGCTTGAAGCTATGAATAGGAGTCTTCCGACGCACGATAGTAGTGGGGGTAGGATCGGCAGGTTCGATAGATGGGATAGGAATATTAGCGGGGTCCTTGACGATCCGGATTCTCTTCACGGTCGTCTGCTCCAAGGGAGATGAGGGTGGGGTAGACTCTCGCTCCGATTCCGAATCACTCTCCTGGTATGAACCACTCGAGGATGAGCTAGCGTAGGCCTCAAGGATCTCAGTGACGTCGCTGTCGTAGCCAGAAGCCTCGTCGTAGGATCTCTTTCCGCCAGAAGAGGAAGGCGCCTTTACAGATGCACCGGGGCGGACGGCAACATTCATGTCGTAAGGGTTGTACTCGGCTCGATAGGCAAGAACGAGGAGGAGGGTCTCGGTATCGGGGATGCCCTCATCTCCAACCACTGGCTGTCTCAGCCCAGTCTCTTGGTTTGGGCCGAGCGTCTCGTCATAGCCGCCATCCTTGGCAGGAACGAAGTCTTCACGAGGTGGGTAAGTGGCATGGATGAATGCCTTCATCGTAGCTCGCCGCTTCTCGTCATCCTCGATACCTTGGAGGTATCGCTTGACGGAACCGGGCTCATACTCGTAGACCCGCGGCTTGGTCTTGCGCTTGCGCAAGAGATCGACACCAGGTGCCATCGCGGTACGTTCAACACCCTTAATTAAGCGGCCGCTGGTATGTGCGTGCAGCTTGGCCATGTCGATTCGTAAACTGCCGGGCGCTTCCTCAATCTTGGTGTGGGAGGTTTTGGTATGGGAAGGTGGTGGGGTGACGTTCCCAAAGTTGTTGGTGGATGGATTGGGCTCTTGTGTGGCCGGGGTTGTGGGGGGAGGAATTGGGGTTGGGATGGCGTACTTGTCCATGAAGTACTTGTCCGCCACAGGTTTGAACACTGGGGGAAGGGCTGATGATGGGGGAGGTCCCGGTACGCGCTTGTGGAGTGGTTTGAGCCCGTACCGGAACCTCTTAGGGGCGCCAGGGACCGTCTTAAAGCTAGAGGTCTCAGGCGACGGAGACCTTGGTGGGAGGTACACATATTGTGTCCTCGTCTCTTCTGGGGGAGGTGGTGGCTCCACCCAGACAAAGTCGGGCAGAGTGCCGAGAGGTGAGGTTCCATCCATGACTACGATCTGGAATTGGTGATGGTAGAGTGGGAGATAATCCCAAGTTATGAATTACTATAGTTGGTGTAGTGTGCGTGGGAGGCTTTGTGCGTGGTTCTGTGTGAGTGTTCAGGATGGACCAGCGTGGAAGAACTTTTCTGGGTGTAGAAACCTGTGTGCAGAGTTGTGCGTGGGAGAAAATTTTCACCATGGGAGAGGTGTAATGATATCTACCAGGTGAAATCGGTGGGTGTGATGAACCCTAATCTATTGTTGAATAACCAAGATCGAAGGTAGTAATCTGGATGATGTGGTACTTAGTCGTTGATTATTCCACTGTGGTACTTGGTCGTTGATTATTCCACTATGAACATCACCACCCAAGATACATACCAATTGAACCCAGCATTACTTGTCATGGATTCATACCACGCCAGGACTGCGTTCGAGTTTATTTTATGGGATATCATACCATCTCATGGTGATGTAAGGAGAGAAGCTCGATGTAAGGAAAGGAGATTGGTTTAATCTTGATCACTTGGTAGAGGCTCTAAACTGGTTTAAATAGTTGTCATGTATCCTTCGCCTAACTTCTGAAGTACACGTTAGGTACCTTCAATGTATAACGGTCTGTAGCCAGTCCCCAATTACTCGACCCTTATCTTTGACACCTACGTTACTGAAGATAGGTACGTAGCATATTTATTCAATGTTGCAATGCAATATTAATCCTCAATGATTTGTAGTCATGGCCGAGGATGTAACGACATTTAGAATCTGCTACCGTTTTGGCAATCAATGAAATGTACTGCCTTTGCTTCTACTTCACTCGAAGTTCTATCACGTTAAACGTAGCAAGTAATCAAGCCTATATATACGGACATCCCTACCACGGTAAAATACTTAGTACATAGGTGAATAACCATCCATGGGTAAGAGTAATTTATTTAGCTGTAGGTTATAAGTTGATATGGTACATACCAGGTCCTTCATGCGTGTGGTTGTATTATACTACTGATTAGATAAGCATTACCAAAGCTTCGAGATAGGTACCTGTCGAATAAATAAACGACAATAGGATCACATTGCCTAGCTTATCAGGTTTATAGCAGTATTGATTGTGATTTCTGTATCTTATCTTGGACCTGAATAGTTGTATAGGTAGCTAGGGTCTTATCGTGCCAGGGCTTGAGCAACCCCAAGCGTTGCCAGCAGGTTTACCTCTATGAAACACAGTTTAATGTGCCCAGTGTGGCCACACTCGCGGTACACCCAATGGATTTCATAGATCATATACTGGGCTCTGTTTGAAGTAGCCGGATGGTATGGTTGAGGGGATTTCTATGACAGGGAATCAGCCATCATATACTGTCCGCAAACATAGGTAACCTGTCCTGTTAAAACGAGCGATATCGACAAATAATAAGGGGAATCATTGTAGCTGTCCCAGGTGGTAATACCAGTAGGTGCTAAATGACTATCATGAGATCCAGATATGGGGTAATCATTTTAATTTTCATCAATATTTCTTGCTGTCCCGAGCCCTTCTTCTCTGTAGATCCAGCATAGAACCAGCGATATACGCCAGTCACATGTAAATAGAAAGCTGTATATACTCACAGGCACCAAAGTGTGCAAAACTCAACATGTCGTATAGCCGACCTTCAGAAAGTTAGAAAAGCAACTTAACTTAGGCCACGCCAACTTAGTCCACGAAGCCCTGCCATTGAGTTGATAGACGTTAAGCAACAGACTGGCCGGAGTTCATGGATCGAAACAAAGGTTATCAACAGATTGGTGTACGCGAGATCGATCTCGTGGAGTTGCTTTCCAGCATTTCCCTGAGAGATATGAAGGGCTAGAGGAAGCTAGGTGTGTCTTCTTCATCGTGTATTAGTACACGGAAAACCTAGTCATATATATTACAGCATAGGATCCCATTGTCCATTGTGGTGTCAATATTCATGTCCAGTTGTGCACGGCGCAAGGTATATATGAAACCGCCACACTGACCGCCACGTGAGGTCGTCGTGGCTACGGAGGCGCTTCTCTGAGCGGTAGCTTAACTAAACCTTTCTCAAGGCATTAACCTAACCTTTTCCTACAAATTGAGCTTTCTCAACTTCTTCACTCCATCAAGCAACTTCATCCATCAAACTGACTTTAATCGTTTCCTAATCCATCTCGCCTACACCCTAGGATCACTTTCTTACAAGATCTATCAATTTCCGATACTCTGAAGGTTCTTACGGCTTCTGATACGCTTCTGAAAGCACGTCCTCAGTCATTTGATTTGTAGGTCTGGCTGTATTATAAGCTTTCCTTGTATCTGCACGCTGACCAAACCATCAGACCCTACTCTGCATTTGGGCCACCGCTCTCGAGCTACGATTACTCTCAATCTACCTCTCAACTTTATGTAGACTTCAACTCGTCCAGTCGGAGCTACAATGTCTTAATATCGAAGAACAATCCCTCAATCGTTCGGTCAGACTCGTCAGGGTGTCCGCCTCATCCTTGCGTAACTGAGTGATAGTCACCAAACCATCAACAACGTTCTTCATTTGGATACTTGATCGGTCAAGTCATTCCCTTTCCATAGCGATCGATGTATCAGTCAGTCCAGCCATTGATTCAGTAAGAATGGCTTCGACTAAGAAGGCATCCGTCGCCGCTGTTATCCGTGACCGCACCCGCGCGGTCTACGGCCCGGTCATCAAAGCCGCTCGCCAAGCCAAGCCGATGGCCAAGATCTCGAAGTGGCTTGGTGGTGCCAAACAAAAGGCACATAGAAGAGACGAGAACATTGCCCGCCTCAGCGAAATTGTCCAGTGGCTAAATACCAGCAGCCAGGAAGTGGAGGGCTCTCAAGGTAACGGTCCGGACCTTCACGATATTACCCCTCAATGGCCTGGCGTACCAATGGAAGAAGAAGGTAATGCCGAAGCAACTGCCGTCAGTCGTCATGATATCCATCAGTACCCAGACCAAATCATCCTAGACCTGTCACCAGCGGAAAGGATGCTAGAAGTTGAGAAGCGGCTGCTCCACACAGAGCCCGTCGTGCTTTCATTCCCTGCTAATCAGGGAGCGCTTGATGCTCGCCTTGAGTACCGTCGCCAGCGTTTTGGTACAGACAGCCTCCTCTGAACGAAGGAAGTCTCGGCTGAGTGAAGACAAAGGTCTCAAGGTCACGGGTGATAGTACAGGGCGAGTCGAGCTACGACTTGGGCAGAAGGAATGGATTGTTGAGACGCTGGCGCTAGGAGTTGGCGTGTTGATACTGGGGAAGGAGGCGCTATACTTGAGAAACTGGGTCTTTGATTCAACGGTGACGGTATCAGAGGGGCTCACTGCATGCAAGATAGCACTGGGACATTATCGTTGGCTGGGGGAGATCGGACTTGACTAGGGGGTTCTCCTTGTGTTGGATGGAGGCTCACATTGGTGTCACGATAACAATATGATACCCCTTCTCATTTCTTATTGCAACCAGGCAGAAAGAAGTGCCCCTGCAGCTTGGTGCTTCCTTCGGCTGTGCAACAGGCGAAGCCGGCATGAGGGCCTTGGCCCCCCGGTCTATATAAGATGTTGGCTTGTCCAGCTTTATACGTACTTCATACATACAGACAGACAAGCAACGGAACATCTTGCTCTCCAATCAAGTCCACAGAGCTGATGAATTCTTATCAGTGAGAGTATCCCGGCTAGCCCTATTGTTCATTATCAACCATGAATATTCATCCTCCAACTGCCGCCATCCAACTACGATGACTTGCTTGTTAACGTTGACACGTGCTACTTCAATACTCTGATCCGATATCTTATCTTATCTCCACCCGTCCCCCCTATTGCATATATGTAATCACATGATCAGACACAGTGGCAGCTTGTCCGTTGTTTCTTTCTTAGGCACCCTGGGCGTTTCCCCAGGCACCAAGCTTGACCTTTTCCTGAGGCATCAACTTGACCTTTTCCTACAATCTGAAATTTTCCACAACCTAAACTTCCTCAACTCCTTCCCACCTTCAACTTCCTTCCATCAACAACTTCTTCCGCAAGCAGATTCTTCTCATCAACAACTTCTTTCTATCAACAGACTCTTCCTATCTACGACGCCTTGCACAATCTGACTTGATTCGGATTCAGATTCATCTTGTCTGCAGCGTACCATCTTCTCTCTCAAGAGTTCCAGCAGATTCTGAAGGTCTGGTTGCCTTTGAAGCCTTCCCTGAATTGCCTGCTAACTAGGTTCTCAGGACCAGCCCCTCACTCAAGTGACCACTTGCGAGTCTACACCTCAGATAGATTTAACCAGCGGCTTTTACGCGAATCCTCCCGTCGGACTTTAACAACCGAGTTCTTCCCACCTACGAAAGAATTTCACATCTTTCCTAGAGCCTTTCCATCAACCTCCGTGTCTTCCGCGTGTTCAATTGAAGAACACACGCGAGATCCTATCCTCATTTCTAGATTCTACAACTACTCATCACATACTCTCTACATTCCGAGACACCATGACTCCTACTAAGAACGCCACCACCGTTGCCGCCACCGCCTTCCCCGGTGGCCGCAACCCCGCAGTCGAGGGCTCGTCTGTGGGAACTCCTGCTAAGGCCATCCACCAGGCGGAGTCCAACGCCATGGAGGGTTGTCAGGAACACGCTGACAATTCGCTCGGCTCTGTGATGGACGATTATGGTGCCGATTTCTGGTGGGCCGATGACGAGAGCGTCTGGTATGACGATGAGTCCATGGATGACATCGAATTCGATTCTGCCCAGCCAGAGGAGGAACTCAAGGTCGAGGATGATCATAACGTCGACATCGACCTTTCTTCTACCCCTCGATGCTCAGATGTGGCGAAGAAGACAACGCACAAAAAACCCACCATGCACCACTGCAGCATCCGCCAGTGGCTGGATGCCACCGACATGAAGAACGCAAAGAAGTCCAGTGGAAATGGTGTGGGCTTTTGCGACATCCCGCAATACCCGGGATCCCAGGCCGGCGATAACAAGGATGGGCTACGAGCCGCTGAAACGGGTCACAACCATGCTTACCAGCCAATCCGTCAAGGCACCCAACTTCCCGATGCATTTCAGGAGGTCTACAATTCGGAGCCATATGGACCAGAGTTGTCGTTGGCAGAAAGAATGCTGAAGATTGAGAAACGAATGCTCCACGCGGAGCTCGTCGTGCTCTTCGTTTCTGGGAACGAGGAGGCTTTCGCTTCTCGCCTTGAGTACCGACGTGAACGCTTCGGCTCGGAGAGGCTTCTGTGAAGTTGGAAAAAGCATTGGGCATCGGGGGAGAGGAGCATCCAAGGCCACAGAAGGAAATGGGGGAGGGGGGGTGTTCCTGAAGACGCTGGCGCTTGGAGTTCGCGTGAAGCTGGTGAAGGGACTCATGGTTCAGAACCCAGGGCAATTTACCTAGGAGGACGGCATTAGAGGTTTAGTGTATGCGAGGACTTGGGTGCTGATATTGTATGGCGTTTGTACCGGTGTTCTGGCGATTCGCGAAATTGGACTTGACGGGAGTAATTGCCTAGCATGCTAGGAGAGGTTATAATTAGATATCACAATGATCTTACGATGCCCCAATGTTAATGCCTATTGTAAACACCGTATTATCCCTATAGCTGCCACCCTCTAACTGTGAAGCCCTGCTTGGCAATGTTGCTTGACGTTGCGTACTTACACGAAGCTGATCCCTTATCTTATCTTCACCCGCCCCCCTTTATCCCCCCCACCCCCTTATTTCTTATCGTCAACCTTATCGTTCAATCGATCTTCAACAACAGTGCTCTGTATACAAACTGACGTGAGAACTCCGTGCCGCATTCGCTAAAACCCATAGAATTTACGACGCCAGAGCAGCGCCGCATCGATGCATAAGTCTAACGTTTAGATAAACAAGAAATAGCTAAATATAACCATCTCGACATAACTAGCCCCACATGGCGATATTTCACACTAGCTCAACACAACTCTGTCCAACTGCGCCGTTGTCATGCCCATTTTCTTATTAGATTGGTAGATGCCTAGTTATTTGGCACCTTAGTTTATAGCTGACAACATCAATTTGTTCAATTCCCTATTCGTTCGTTCCCGCAAACCGTTCCGGTGAACGCGATAAAGCAGCCCAGCATGGCATTGCCAAGTGACCTTTGGGGCAGGATAAGCAGCAACGTGCCCCTGAATCAACTTCTTCCTGCTATCGCTGCATTAGTAAGTGAAATCTAGCCTCACATTGGGGGCAATATCAACAAGGGAAGCCTCAACTCAGACCGACATAGGTACTCGCCTACTGTATAAGCCGAGCTGTCTACAATCTCAAATTCCATCCGCTCTCCAAATATCCAGGCCCGAAGCTTGCCGCCATCACCGATCTTTGGTGGGCTTATGCCAGGTAATTGCATATCATGCTGGTTTCACCATCCTATATACTATGAAGAGAAGTTGCCATACCACGATCCAAATTGACAGGTTGAACATCGTAGTACGACAGGAAGATACCCGTGGATAATTGAGGATGTGCTCAAGCAATACGGTATCTCCCAAACTCCTACTATACCTACCCGATTCTAGAAGCCTAACATCATGATGTTCATAGGCGACGTTGTCCGCATTGCCCCCAACGAGCTCGTGTTCCTCACGCCGCAAGCAGCCAAAGGTCAGCTCAGCTCAGCCCCACCGTCACAAGATTTTACCGGCATATGGTGTGTTATAGGTGTATGTTATTGACCTGCGTGACTGGGACAGACATATACCTCGCGCAGGAGAAGAACCTGGAGCTGTTCGTGCAAGTCGGGTATGACGCCCTCGACACAGGCGACGGTGGGATCTCGGGGGAGACCAATCCCGTAAGGCACCGTGAGATAGCGAAGAGACTTGCACCTGCCTTCAGCACGAGGAACTTCAAGGCGAAAGAAGGCGCCGTGCACAAGCATATCGACCTGTTCATCGAGAAAATGAAGGTCGCTGGGGCGACAGAGCAAGGGGCAGAGCTGCAGCGTTGGTCGGACTGGCTGGCGTTGGACCTCTCTGCCGACATGACCTATGGCCTCGAGATGGGCCAGATGCGAGATAGTGAGTAGTTCTACACAACCCCCCCCCCCCCCCCCCCGAAACCTTCCAGGTGATCGATTGCCATTTCTAACTAGGACGCACAGTGAAGGATTCCCTGCTTCTCGGCTCCACTCTGAAGATGAACCTATTCCTAGCGATGAGCCAGATCACGAGGAAGGTCCGGCTGCTCACCCCTCTGATGTTCCTCGCCATCCCCCCCTCCATCATACTCGCGATGCCGAAGCTCATCAAGATGAACGCCCAAGACGCCAGGCGGCGCATCGAGCGCCGGGGCCAGACGGAGCATCTCGACTACTTCGAGCAGCTGATCCCCGCCGACGGGCCCGTGCCCGAGGATAAGAAGCAGATGTACCACGTGGAGAACGTAGCCGGCCAGCTGCTCATCGCTAGCTGGCAGCCGCTGGCGAACCAGTTCTACTCCCTGGTCTTCTTCCTTCTCCAGGAGCCGGCCGCCTATGCAGCCTTGGCGGGGGAGGTAAGAGCCGCGTTTGCAACCTACGGCGCAATCAACACGGAGACTACGGGGCACTTGAAGTACCTGCAGGCTTGCGTGCAAGAGAGCCTTCGACTCCACCAAGATACGGTTGACGGTCTACCGCGCGTGAGCCCTGGCGCTCTCGTCGATGGTACATATATTCCTGCAGGGGTAGGTCTCCATTGCTGCATCTCAAAGTGATCTATCTGGTCTTTGCATATTGGTCCTGACATTAAAATCTACTACTTAGGTCACCTGTCAGATCAGCTATTTTGCCGCATCGAGAAGCCCGCGCTTCTTCACTGACCCGCTCAAGTTTCGCCCGGAGCGCTGGTTGGCGCCAGACCATCCTAGATTCGACCTGAGATATAAAGACGACAACCTGAAGGCTTCCAAGCCTTTCAGCCAGGGGCTGAGGGGCTGTCCTGGCGGGGCCATAGCCGTAGCTGTGATCCGATTGTTCATTGCGAAGGTCTTGTGGCAGTTCGATTTGGAGGCTGCGCCTGGTCAGGACGGTTTGTCTTTTGACAGGGATTTCAAGTTTCTCGTATTCTGGGAAAGGCCGCCCTTCTGGGTCCGATTCAAGCCTGCCCAGGAGGTGTCATGGTTGGCATCTGCAAGCAAATAGTCCCTCCAATTCACTTGCCCATATATACCACTATAGGAATTCCCAGTGTGACTTGGAATTCTGTATCCCTTTTACAGGGAATGGTGGCTTGGTGGTAGTGGCTAGGTCCCACCATGACAGTAGTATTGTAAGCGCAAAGAAGCTGTATTGTATTGTATTGTACGTAAAAGCAGTAGTTATATGAAACGCGCGACTAATTAAACTTTCGAGCGGGCTGTTAAAGCTTTATACCGCAGAAGGAGTAGTGATCTTACCTAGGTATTAATCAGAAAAAGGTTCCGGCAGTGCGCATGCACACTGCTCGGTTGCAGGGATTTCTAGGCAATCCCAAGAGAATTGCAAAATATCAAAAAATGAAGCTTCGACTTGTTCGTCGAAGGGCTCAGGCCGATGCGGGACTCGAACACGCAACCTTGATCTGATTGATACACCTTTATAGGAGGATCACACGCTACCTATTCTGTTATTAGTGGGCTGTTTGCTTGTGATCTGTTTTAGGAGATTTGGAACTCACCATTGCGCCAACCGGCCTTTTTTGTGATTTAACCCGGTCTTATCGATTTCTATATCCTTTGCTAGCATTCACGTGACCCGCCTTGGGACTTAGTTATTCCAGGTGCTGCTATCTAACTAAAAAGTAGGGACCTTATCGGAATGATATTGATTTTTGATATGTTTGTTGGGTGAGTTATGCGCAATAGACGTGTTGTATACGCCACCAGATCTGTTTTACAAGCGAAGTACTAGGTAAGATCCTTTTCATCTTAATCGATAGGTAACTTTGAACTATCTGGTTTTGGTAGCTATGTTAAGTTCAAGGTTGATTGGCATTGGAATAGTTCCGTCCGCGTCTCGCTAGGTTCCTACATGTATGTAGGCACCTACGGTTGTGGACAGCCTTCCAATTAGGGGACCTGTGCCACTAGGCGCGCAATTGGTTCAGTGCAACATGGAATTTCGACCTCAGGACCAACCACCTTAGCAAAGTAATATACATGTCCTTGGGGGCTGGCATAGGACACCCTTCTGGTCTCAGGCTTTGTATATAGATACTTGCATAGGTAGATCTAATGCACGACCTTCGAGCGGGATACCCGGGAAGTAATAAGCTGCCTGCACAGGCTGCATATCACCTACGTAGATTTATATCAAGCTCTTGGGTGTAGAGCTCCCGAGTGTGGGTATGTAGAAAACCCCAAGCAGACGGCGGTAGCATAGTCGCCATCGTGGCTGATGCTGATGGAGGCATAGCAGTCCTCATAGCAGTCGTCCCCTTTGATCAGTGCGACCGGAGGACCGCTTGATCGCGCATCATCAATTGCAGGTGGTGACGGATCCCGATCTTCATCTTGCGCTGGTTGGTTGTCACTGCTGCTGCCAGAGGGCGGTGCATCGTGCTGCTGCTGTGGCTGATGCGCCGCGCCGGCAGCTGCTGCGACGAAGCGATGGCGCATGATGGAGATGCAGTGAAAAGTGAGCTGCCTGTGCGGATGCGCTTTGATCGCTGCTTCCTTAGCGGCAAATCTGGGAATGTTAGTTACCTCGCAGTAATGTAGTGAAGTAATATAAAAACAACGATTTCTCATTGCCATGTCATTTTGTGTAATATCGGATCATGAAGAAATGCGCTAGCTGGTTGATTTACCTGCCCGCCATAAACTCCGCCGCCTTCCAAACCGCTGGGTCGATTGCCCCTAATGGCTTAGGATTGTTATGTTCTGGGGAGTTTGGAGGGGAGGATGATGCATCTTGAGAAGATTTGGAGCGGCTTTTGAAGACATGTTGTAGTATGCCCTTGCATCTTGGCTGCTCCTGCTCCTCTGATGTGAGTACTCGGCGGATGAACTGGGCACCACGTTTCGAGGTCAATATTCGATATATCCTGGGAATCTGGCATATGTCATTGCCAATGTGGAATGGCAAAGGTGAAATAGGGGTGGGCATTATCGAGCAGAAGTTGGTAGGGATGCAGATTCGAGCTACCCAGAGCTGCATATTCCATTGGAATATGTCAAATGGTGACTAAAAGTAGGTATGTATAGTTATCGATAGCAGCGATGCCCACTGCAATGAATAATCTGTCCAATTAATTCCACGTCAGTAGACTTTCACTCACGCCTGTACCAACAAAGACACATATTCCCAGCGAAAGATTGATATTTCAGCCATGCTAACTTCAATTACTAAAGCATCAAGTCAATGCATGTTACAGGCCTTTTGCTAACACATATGAAAGCCATACCTAAACCCCATAGCTAGTGCAACTTTTGCTCCTTCAGTCAGGATCAATCTGTCGGGAACTCCAAATGAACACCTTCGCCTGAACAACCCTGACCTAAATTCCAGCAATGACAACATGAAATATCGAGGCGAGAAGCCAAGAGTTTTGGAGTGGAGGGATATTTGCTTTTTTAGCCTTTAGAGTACGCATCTCTGGTGTTGGGTCACTACTCCCAAAGACAACATTTCCAGCAGAAAGCATTCACTATGAGCGAATCGCCTAATTGTCTCCAAGGAGAGGAGCACGCTCGGTATCGGCTGCACGTGCTTGCCCAAGCTTGGCGTCCTTTCCAGTAGCCGCAGGCACCGCTACCACCACAGTCGCAATAAACAGGATGGCCATGATGATGAACGCGAAGATCCACTGGAACGCGATGACCTGTCGGAAGAACTGGGAAACACCTATGGCCGCCGACAGGACACTGAGGCTGAAACCGATAGTGTAGTCCTGCTTAGTATGTTAGTGGTTGGGCTTATACAGAAGGATATCTCGAGATGGGCTTTCTGACCTTGTACGCCACGATGAAGAAGAGGCCATACACGAGAATGGACCAGATGAAGATGTTGCCGAAGATACGGGCCACGAGAGACGTCGGGTGCGGCACCATGATAGCTCCGTTCCAGTAGATGGCAACGAATGTCCATGCCAGAGGTGCAGACACAACTGGCGTGTGGATGAATCGAGCATACCCGGGATGTCTGAAGTAGAGCGACGACAAGTTGATGAAGTTCAAGATGATCATCACCTCCGCCCAGGCGAAGTGGGAGCGCACGAAGAGCATGACGAAGGCAAAGTGGAACAGATTGTTGACGACTGGAGCACCCGGAATTAGCAATACTGGACAGGGCAGAGAAGGGAACCAACAAATTCCGAAAGAGATCGCTTACTGAAGTGGCTTCCGACAGAGGAGGCTTGGTTCACTCTCTCGACTTTGCCGGAGAAGAGGTGGGCGATATACCCTCCCTGTAGGATGAAGAGGACAACCCTAATCACAACTTGTTAGAGGCGACATAATGATCGAGGTTAGGGCCTTGGATATAATATCCTACCAGTAGATGCTAGCGATGACATGGTTCATCCGGAAGGCTGTGTGGTAATGGTCGTTCTGGTGCCATATCCGTCGGCGGGCAAAGGTGCCATCGTGGGGGGCGTTGACAGTGTAGTAGATCGTCACGATCAGGGACAGGAGCCAGGAGACAGTGGTGAGAACCTTGTACGTGATGATAGTGTTCTTGCTATGCTCATCGCGCTTCGCGAACGGATTGACTACAGCAGACAGAACAGCCAGTCAGTATTCAGCAGTCAGTGATTCACTAAATCGATCTATTGATCTACTCAAGGTTAAACGTACTGCGGTGGAGGCGGTCCATTCTGGCAATCTGTATGCGCTATGTTGCTAGTGTCGATGTGCTGCTGTATGGGTGTAGTCTGAAATAGAAGTTGTTCTCCTCCAAGGTGGAACGAAATGAAGGAGAAAGGAAGGATTGGGAAGATTGGGAGTTTACACAAAGAACCCCAATACCGCGAAAATTTTCCAAGTTCAGCTCCGATACGATCAAGTTCTGTTGCACAGCTGACTGCCTATGTATGTATAGTAGTCCGTACATACAGACATACCAACGTCCTACTACCTCATAGTTACTCGGTACACACGTGGAATGACGACTTGGAGTTCCGGGTTGTCAGGGTTGTTAAGGCAATGGTGGGGTTCCCGCCGCACTATCCTAGTCCTGGGCTGGGCCTCCTAGCACCTATACCACAGCTATACTCGCTAATCCTAGCCGGCTTAGCGCGTTATAGCGTTATAGCGTTATAGCGTCGTAGCATTTGGCGGGGAAGTGGAATGTATGACGTCGATTCTGTGCATCGCCCGGCTTCATAGGCCAATCTGCCAACGGTCCAGCAAGGTGTGCATGTTCTATTTAGGTACTCGCCATGCAGGTTTGAAACGGCATTCTGTTCTTCCTGTTTGGATGGCTTGTTTAGCAGATGAGTTCGTCATCTCTCGGATCCAATCAAGGCAGAAACTCGCAACTACGACGTGTCACGGGCACACAGATTGATAGCTGATAGCTTGTTGGAGTTCTTCGTACAGAGAAAAACCAATAGAAGCCGTCGCACGAGGAGCTGACAGCCAGCGTAAACTTACTACACGGTACATATGTTCACTGCTAGAGCTACCTACATGAGGTACCTAGCCTCAGTGCGATGTTGTTCCGCATCTGGCCGCTTACCTGGACGCGTCAACATTGGATGTTGGATCGAGATCATGACCGATTGGTACTTGTGTATCAGGAATGAGACCGAGGGTTTGGAGTTGGTCCTCAACAGCGCTAGGTATGAACAGCAACATATACATACGTATGTTACTATACACCATGCTGTCAATAAGAGGCATCGAGGGAATCCGCGTAATATTTGCAATTGTATAATATAGTTCAGACGGCTGCCACTGATGGACTAAGGAGCCTGCGCAGTCCGAGTCGAAACGATGGGTGGCCGGACTATAACGTCCGGTCCGATCCATGCCGCCCTTTATTCTCCTAGCGGCATGTCCTATGTACCGCTATACGTACAAGCCGCAGTCTTCGTGAGATTGAGGGGTCATAGTCACCAGCCAATGGCAATGTGTGCGATCATAAATATATTAGCCGCATATATCACAAACTGCAGGCTTGTACGGACAGGAATCGAAAAGGTGCTACGTTATGATGACGTCCTCTATAATTTGGAATCTGATTTAGTTGACCTTACCAAGGCTCATCGCTACTTACAATAGTAGTAGAATGTAGTATGTGGGTTGAAATGAACAATAATATCTTCTACTATAAGCTGATGCGACATCCTACAACAAGTTTAGCACAGATACCGGTATCCTTTACCCACGGTATCCGGCTCGCCAGCCCACTCTGCTTCTTGTTCTTTCAGCTCGAGTTTGCGATTCTCCCGCTTCAGGACAAATTGCAAAACAGTGCTAGCTATGATGGCCATAATAGCCATTGCTGCGTTTACGCTGAACGCGATGACGAACCGTGGCTCCGCACCATTTGGGTACACTGTGACATGTGGAGTTAGCTACTTGACTTGGGCGATGAGTGTATTATTGCCTTTGCTTATGAGCGAGGAATTGAAAACGACAAAGAACAACGCGACGCAGACACTCTGGGGATGGGGGTAGGAACCGGAACAGAATACTTCGAAAGATGGCTTACGATAAGCACCATAGATGCTGCACAGCGTCGAGACGGCATTGACGAAGGCTACTGCAGCGGCTCGCTTGGCAGCTGGGCGATACATGGTATTGGCAGTCCACACCATGGCCATGTTGAAGCCCGTGTAGATGCCGGGCAGCATGATCATCGCCCCGAAGTACCGGGGCCCTATGCCCGTAGCCGCCGCCGAGATGATGAACCCCACCAGCGACATGGCCAGCGACGTGACGGTGTGCCAGTAGCGCTCCTGGAAGTGGTCGGCGCTGAACGAGACGCCCGCGCACACGATGCAGGCGAACAGGTACGGCGGCGCGGTGAGGAACAGGGTCGTGATGCGGTCCCGGCCGAAGCTGGCCACCACCGTCGGGAAGAAGGAGTTGATCGAGATGGCCGACGCGGCCCCGTACACGATCACGGTCAGGATCCAGTTCTTCGGGTCCCGCACGATCATCCGGAACCCGTCCCAGAGCGGCTGCGCCGAGGACGACGTCCAGTCCTCCTCGCCGGCCGCGTCGGCCTCCAGGCGCCACATGGCGAGCTCCCGCTCCTGGTCCGTCAGCCACTTCGTGTTGGCGGGGAAATCCGGCAGGACGAACATGGCGGAAAGGGCGATGGCGACGGTTATGCTGCCCTCGATGATGAACAACCACTGTTGTGCCCCGAGGTTAGCCAGCCCCATGGGAATGGGGAATAATGGGCTAGAAAAGGGCCAGGTGGTGTACATACCCGCCAGGCAAGGAGACCGCGAACACCATCCATGCCATTCGTGATCCCGGCAGCTATCAAGCCCGAGAAGGCACCAGAA
The DNA here is from genome assembly GCA_022225965.2 of Diatrype stigma. NCBI lineage: Eukaryota > Fungi > Ascomycota > Sordariomycetes > Xylariales > Diatrypaceae > Diatrype > Diatrype stigma. The sequence continues at coordinate 539,038 of JAKJXP020000012.1, read as the reverse complement.
AGCATAGATCCACTGTAGAAAAGCCCCGTTCGCACACCTAGCTCATCGCGAACATACCAAGCACTCAGCGTAGCTAGGGCGCCTGGGTAGAAGGCGGCCTCGACGAAACCTGATGACTCTGATGTTAGCTATTGTCCACGTAAATCTCAGACACAATATAATACTGACCTAATAAGAATCGAGTCGCTAATAGGCCTCCGTAGCTCTGGGCGGCACCACTGCAACCGCATAGTATTCCCTGGAACCCCTTAGTCTCGAAGCTTGGCGTGGCACATGTCATCGCTAATGTGATACTTACCCAAACAGCCATGCAGCCCGTCAAGTATAGAGACGGGCGACCGATCTTGTTGAGGAATAGGTTTGACGGCACTTGCATGAGAATGTAGCCCACGAAAAGCATCGACACACAGGTCTTTTTTTTCGAGGAGGTCAGGGGTCAGTCTTCATTCACTCATTGACCGTGGCTGTGTTTCAACTCACCTGGAACTGATCTCCCACGAGGCCAAGATCATCTTCGAGACCCCCAAGTCGAGCAGAACCAATGGCATTCCTATTGCATTACTCAGTATAGGCATTGTTTTTGTAGGAGTTTGTGCGCTAACCGATCCAGATAGTTCATGATATCTGTCCAACACGAGAGGTCAGCTGCTTCCTTGCATTGCAATCTTACAATGCGACAATGCTCCTTCAAAAATATCGGGCTTGCAAATCCATGCAGATGACACCACTTCAAGTCTAGGACATCCTCCCCATCACTTTCCTATTGTGGCACTTACAAATAAGGATCATGGCAGGAAGAAGTCGGAAGTCGATCTTGCGAACTAGTCTCTTCTCAAGCGCTTTGAGCTCTTCTGGCGAGAGGTGTCGAAGCAATGGCGGAAGTTCTTTTCCGATCGCCATCGTAGTTGGTTCTTTGCGAACCGAGGCATCGTCAGCAGTCGCGCCTGCAATATCATGCAGCATTTCGGCCGATTTCGTGTCGCTGGCCATCATGCTGACAGTGTCTTGGCGGATCGAATCACCTTGCGTTAGGGCTCCGGCGACCAAGAAAAATAAGGACGGACAGCCCCGAGATTCCTGGGACGGTTGAGAATGCGACGCAGCGGCACGGGCGGCAGCTTTGGGCGAGTCGTAAAGAATGTTGTCGTACCCTGGCAACCTCTTATATAGCTAGTGCCTCCAACGCCAACCCTCGGAATCAGAGCAGCGCGCCGAAAGATATCGGTATCGATCAAACCTAGTCATTCCGGCTCGGTCGTTTGCGACGCTTGAAGAGACCTGGGAGATGATATCGCTATGGTTGTTACTTATCATGAATGTCACTATCAACCAACTGCATTAATCAAGACAGTGGAGCGGGAGATTATCAGATTACACGCAGGCTTAGGAACCGATGGAGACGGAAATGTATCCTCTAGCGTGCTTATTCCCTTGCTACAGACCCTTTACTCTTACTAGGTATGTGTTAATCGGTATGGAGAGACAGGGATCAGTGGAGGCATCAAGTGGACTGATGCCCTCGGCCGCTAAGCCGTGGAGGCCGGCGATGCAGATATCGGAATGCGGGGAAGGACAGTCTCACGCATCTTCGGCCGCTAGAAGCTCGATGCCGAAGGAAGGGGTCCCGGATCCAACAGCCTGGTCGTTATCCTATACCCATGTGGCAAACTATATCCATAGAGGCATATTGTCGATTAGCTGAGTATCAGGATGCGTTGAGCTCGACTTAAGCTACTTAATGGAATACTAATTGCGTTATAACATGCTCTAATTTACAGCAGCCGCCCCTATATGTCTCTAGACTGACCCCTTTTCTCCTCGGCCACGTCGCAACGACGTCACATACGACCAATGCCTACGACCAACGAGGGGCGAGCAACTCCGAGTCCCCGCCCCTCACGATAGTACCACCACTCCGCAATCGGTCGGACCATAAAGATGCTATACTATTACCTATAATGTGGTACCATCGGGTTGCAAGGGCTAGCCGCCGAAAAGGCACGCAACCGACCTCCCATAATTCATTTTCCTATCATAAATAGGGACCACCCCGTGTGGCAGAACGCTGTTTATAAAAGACGGTGTTTTGACTCGGTAATCAAATCAACGGCTTGATCGTACCGTATTTTATAAAAGAACCAAGAAAAGAAGAAGCAAGAAGAGAAACGCAAACCATGGGCAAGCCATCCGTGCTGATCGTCGGCGGCGGCGTCTTCGGCACCTCGACGGCGTACCACCTCTCGCAGCGGGGCTACACGTCGGTGACGGTGCTCGACCGCTTCGACGCCCCCTCGAAGGACTCGGCCGCCACGGACCTGAACAAGGTGGTGCGCGCCGACTACCCGAACCCGCTCTACACGAAGCTGGGCCTCGAGGCCATGGCGGTCTGGAAGGACCCCAACTCCATCTTCGGCGGCATGTACCGCGAGACCGGCTGGGTCATGGCCGCCCACAGCATGACGCGCGGCTGGCTCGAGAGCGCCCGCGAGACCGCCGAGAGGGCCGGCCGCCGCGGCGTCAAGTACATGACGGCCGAGGACATGCGCGAGCGGTGGCCGGTCCTCACCGGCGAGTTCCCCGACTGGACGAATCTGTGGAGCCCGGCGGCCGGATGGGTGAGTTGCCAGACAGCCATGCCATGCCCGGGCTAACACCCATTTTGTTATGAACGAACTATATCAACATGCTGACCCGTGTTGGACGCATGGCATATAGGTGCCGTCAGGCCAAGCCCTCCTGCGGATGGCCAACGCGGCCAAGGCGAACGGGGTGAAGTACATCTTCGGCGCGGAGGGCCACGTGAAGAAGCTCCTCTACGACCACCGGGGAACGTGCGTCGGCGTCGCCTCCGAGAACGGCACCGTCCACCAGGCCGACATCATCGTCCTCGCGAGCGGCGCCAACACGGCCACGCTCGTCGAGGCCAAGGAGGAGGTCGTGGCGCAGACCTCCATCATCGGCGTCATCAAGCTGGAGCCGCACGAGATCGAGAAGTACAAGGACATCCCTATCATCGATGATTTCGAGCAAGGTACGTACGTGCACGTATGATACGATGATTCTACTTCTAGCTGGAAAGCTACCATCCCTGCTGCTTGCTTGGTGGCTCGCTTGGCTACCGCAGAGACAACCGAACTGGGCTGATGGAACTGACCTAATGTTTGGTCTGATTAGGCATTATTTTCCCACCGGATGAGGATGGTTTGATAAAGCTGTGCAGTTGCCGGTGTGTGACAAACTTCAAGAACAAGACTCTTCCGGGAGCTTCTGTCCTACACTCCCTGGGGGACTATCCGCATGACGGCTGTCCAAAGGAAATCGAGGATGAGATGCGGGCTTTCGTCCGCGAAATGATCCCAGAGCTGGCCGATCGGCCGTGGGTCTCAACAAAACTATGCTGGTAAGTCTGCCGTATTCTGAGCTGAGCGAGACTTATGCTTCGGACCCATTTGGGCCACGTAGCTCCTGTGTTCGAACGGAAGCTGACAGGTTTCATGCAATGCATCCAGGGACGGGCTAGCGCCAGATCTGAACTTTCGCATCTGCCCCTATCCCAAGGCGAAGAACCTGTTCGTCGCCACGATCGGGTCCAACCACGGGTTCAAGTTCCTGCCGGTCATCGGGAAGTACGTGGCGGACATGCTGGAGGGAAAGCTCGGCCAGGAATGGCTGGACCTCTGGAAGTGGAAGTTCGGGATGGTGCCCGAGGGTTTCCAAGACCCCCACCCGTACCCGACGCGGGACCTCTCCGACCTGTCGGGCTGGAAGAACAGGAACGCGCCGGCGAACGGCAAGCTTCCGTGGACTTGGAGCCGGTTGTGAGGCCAGGTGACTTTGACCACTGACTGCGGATGAACCAACCATCCATGCGTCGTAATGGGCTTACATACGCACTTGCATGTACGCTACGATGCCGGCCCTGGTCGCCCGCTTGGTTTTGACCCATGTAATAATGACCGCTCCTTCTGGCTATGACTTTTACGACATTTCTTTCACAACCCATGCTCTTGTAAAACATTTCTTATAGCGGAGATTTCATGGATACCATGGTCATTGATACACACCTTTCCATACCTTCCACATCTGATGCAGTGATGCACACATATACCATACCGACATAAGTACTGGAACATGACATTCTCGAGCCTTATTAGAAGCCTGGTATAAAGCGTTGATTTCAGCGAATCAATCAGTTTGCCATAACGCCGCAAGAACGCTTTCATATGACAAATCCCCATACTATGTAGGTAGACATTTGAGAAGTACACGAGTATATTAGTACGATTCGCGAATAGACACCACAGACAGATGCTTATCTCCCACTTTTATCTCTTATACCTCCCTAAGACTTGTCCAGCCTAGTTCACTGCGGCGCTAGACTATCTCGAGTCAAGCATGAGTCGGAGGATGGAGAGAAGTGGAGAGTGGGAGTGGAACAGACGTAGCCCTGTGGCTACTATCGCCCTACGGACAACGCGGCACGCGAGCCAGGGGTGACAGGCAGGTCCAGTATATGTGGACGGCGGCACGGCTAGAATCCGGGGCGATGCCCCCCCATAACACTTGCTCTTGCATGGGGCACCTGGGCAGGAATCGTGTCTGGGCTTCAGAGTCGGAGATAGCCCCGAGCGAGCGATGGTGCTCGCCATTTCTCCTCTCGCATAATATTACCAAGATCCCACTATTGCAGTCCTCCGCAGTCTAGAGCTTCCACTGTTGTTTGTAATCCACCCCCAGGAAATAAAAGGCGACCAGAAGCCAGCAGGCAGCCAAGAAGTCATTGACGGTGGAGTCGGCGATGTGATGCTATTCATGCCACCCAATCGCAGCAGTCCAGACCCATTACGTCTCGACTTGGTTTTTCATTCATTATATCCGTATACTAGATAATCGCCGTTCAATGCGCTAACACCCGCCTCCGCGGAGGCAAGTGATCGCATCAAGAAAATAATAAGAAACAAAACGTCGTTATGGTGGGAAGATATAAAGGGCGCAGCCAGGTGGCATGCCACAACTGCCATTCCTCGAAGCTCAGGTGTAGCGGGGGTACGTGACGTTTACCAACAAGTTCTGATATCCACGTGTATATTCATGTGTGAATGAGCTAACCTGGGAATAATCGAGCGAAAAAAAGGGGTGCCGTGTGAGAGGTGCAAGAACCGCAACCGCGACTGCGTCTACCCCGTCAGAGACAAGTTGCTGACGGTCCCCGAGAGCTACCTGCGCGGCCTCGAGAGACAGGTGCACCTTAGTCGGCATTCGTTGTCGGCCGTGGTGGATGACAACAATAGCAGCGGCGGGTACGAGGTCGGGGGCGGAGTGGGAGTGGGAGTCGGGAGTGCCACCAGCATAACTGCTGCCAGGGAGAGCCCTCCCCAGCATCAGCAACCCCTGCCCACTGCTGTCAGCCCGCAGACGGTCGTCGGCGATGGGCTGCAACAGTCGTCGCTGGAGGACTGCAGCGCCGAGGGATTCGTGCGCAGGCTTCGAGAACTTTCGCTTGCGCCCGAGTCGGGCGGTGGCGGCGTCGGCGGCAGCGGTGGCATCGGTAGCAGCGGCAGCAGCGGCAGCGGCAACCTGCTTTCTCACCATGCGCGGCATTCGGCAAACCACAATGCGCCGAGCTACACGTACTCGCGGTTGAACTTTGATGTGATCCGTAAGTCGTCTCTTCTCCTATGTATGCCATATCGCCACACCAGCGTCAGGGACGGGCGCGCGCACACACACACGCACGCACACACAGGGGATGACAACTTACCAAATGATGTAAAACTATCATGGTTTGATTTCTAACACGCAACAGAACCCGACGTCTCGTTCAAGCTGCCCCCGCGGCAGTACGCCTTCCACCTGCTCAGCGTCTTCGAGGAGGGATTCTGCGACTACCACTGGTTCCTGCGCAAGCGGTTCCGCGAGCGGCTCGCCCTGACGTACGCCAGCCCCAGCTCGCAGTCGCGCGACCGCAACTGGCTCTGCCGGGTCTCCGTCGTGCTCGCGCTGGCCGAGACGTGGAACCGCGGCCGGTCGTTCCTCGGCGCGGCGGAGCAGCCGACGGCGGCGCTGCCACCGCCACTGCTGGGCCAGCAGCAATTCGGCAAGCTGGGGGGTGGTGGCGGCGAGGCGGCCGGTGACAGTGGCGGTCCGCCGCTGCCGCCGGACGTCCCCCTCAATCCTCAGCCGCGCCTACCGCCCGGGTCGGAGTTCTTCGAGCAGGGCCTCCTGCTCTTGAAGCTCACCTTGGAAGAGCCGATCATCGAGGATGTCGAGGCCCTGAACCTCATTGTACGTTGTCCCCTAAATATAGTGGTCGTGCGTGAGCGTAAATCTGTCGCTCGCTCTGCTTTGCTAATCCGTATATCACCTCGTCACAGGCCTTCTATTGCTATTCGTTGAACCGGCGGAATTCCGCTTACCTCTACGCGGCGCAGAGTATATCTCTGGCGAAGCTATTGGGCCTGGACAAGCCGGAGCTGCCGCGCGATCTTGTCCCCGAGCAGGCCGGCCAGGAGAGGGTCGTCCAGGAGCACAGGAAGCGCGTCTGGTGGACGTCGTACTGCATGAACCGCATGGTCAGCACGGAGCTGGGGATCCCGCCCGCGCACGAGCCGGCGTCGCGGGACCTGCAGCTGCCCTCCTCGGCCCACCTGGCGCGCGACGAAGAGGAGGAGTTCTTCGACTCGAAACTGCTGACCGCGCAGACGCAGCTCTGCCAGATCAAGTTCAAGGTCGTCGAGACGGCGTCCCACCATATCCAGATGAGCGCCGACGGCAGTCCGCTCGATATCCTGGGCCCTTGCCTGACCACGCTGCAGGAGTGGCGCCAGCACCTCCCCAGAGGGATGTCCTTCACCTTCGACAACGGCATCCCGAAGGAGATGCTCGAGCTCCCCGCTGCTCGGGTCGTCGCGTCGCTGTACCTCCGGTACCATCAAGTACGTCTTCTTCTGTCTTGATTTCTCTTGTATTTTCCTTTCCTCTATCGCATGCTTCGTCGGTAGTTGCGCTAATGAGGGAGTGCGCCATAACTAGTGTTTCATTCTTCTTCTGCGGTCCTTTTTTCTGCAGCAGCTATCATTGCTTATCCAGAATCCCGAGACGCAGGCAGGCGGGAGTCCCTTAGGCTCGTTAGAACATATGGCGCCTTCAGGCAACAGCAGCGACCTCGTCGCCATGAAACTACAATGCATCGGCGCGGCCCGCAACAACTGCAGGATTCTAGTAGATCTTTGGAGATGTGGCAAAATTGGTAGGTTCCCACTTCCCAGCCGCGAACCTACTGCACCCACGCACTTATATATATGCACACGCACATATATATATTATACACATATATCGAACCATTCCCCACTACGTATCATACGATCGGTTTTAGACTAATGCCCCGTCCTAGCGAAGTACGGGTACTGGGAATCGCTGCATCTTTTCTCGGGCCTCAGCATCCTCCTGTTGTCGAGGGTGGTCTTTTCCGACGCCACGAACGGGCTATACGCCACGCCCGGCTTCTCCTGCCCCAATGACGCGGAGCTGTACACTATGGCACGCAGCCTGCTGGAGGACATGGCTCGGCTCGGCAACCCCGCGTCCAAGGACCACGAGGCGCTGCTCACCGACGTCGAGCAGGTCGTCGAGATGGTCACGAGCCGGCAGCAGCAGCGGGAACCCCCGCAGCCGCAGGGCATCGTGCCGCCGGGAGTTGGTCAGCAGCAGCAGCAGGCCGGCGTCGGCGGCGGCGGCCACTGGCTCGAGACCATCGGCACTGACGACGGCGTCCCCCTCGACCACTTCTGGCAGGACGTCGAATGGGAAACCATGTTGAGTAACTATACCCGGGCCACCCCGAATCAACAGTAGTTGGCATGTGGACTCTTCGGGTGAAAACTACTTGAAAAAGAGACGTCTGAACGAGTACCTACCCACCTACCAGATAAACATCCGGAAGCGCGAGTCTAATTACTCAATGCTTGATTGAGTTCAACCAAGCGAGGCGTAACCGGGTCAGCGTCTGTTGACTCTCAAGTTAAGTTGGAATATCCTATCGTTTACTTGCTTGGCCCCTTTCATCCGACATCTGGGTTATCTCTTTCGAGCATAAATCTGCTGGTTATACAGCATCTCAACGGTAGAGGAAGGAAGCTGAACCGTCCTTCATGACCATCCACAGCTCCCCGAATTGGTGCCCCTCCCTAGCAACGAGCTCGCACGGCGGGCCAACTTCTACCACGCTTCCCTGGTCCATCATGACGATCGTGTACCCCTCAAACTCACTAGGATGATGCGCTACATGTCTCGATCGGTGTCGTGGTCAACACTCGAGCTCGCCTCAACCAGCAGCAGGATGCCCCCGGCACCCGCCATCAAAGCCCCTCCTCGAGGCCTCCCCCTTCCCTCCTCACTTTGACAGCCTCGAGGACGCTACGGCAGTAATCCTCGGCTGCCACGGCACCGCTGAAGGGGTCGAGGTTGGCCTGGAGCGGTGTGCCGTCGATGGTGATGCTGCTGTTTCTTCCGTTCTGAAAGAGGGGGGGCGGCAGAGCGATCGGGAGTGCCAGTGGGGAGCGGGTCTAGTCAAAGGCCGAGGAGCAGAGCGATGGTGGAGGGTTCGCTACTGGATGTAATTCTGTGAATCAGTCTACATGCACGTATAGCTTCATAAGTAGTGCATATGGCATAGCATTACCTTTCGCTTCGTCAGCAGATGGCGACCTTCTCTCCCCGGTCCCGGGCTGGTGGAGAGGTTCATGTCTTTGATCGCGAAGTTGGCCGGGGAGTTTATGTCCACTCCTAGACTACCTAATGTTTCGTCCTGGCTGGATACTCAATCATGGTTGGTCTCCATTAAAAGAATGGTTAGATGAACTTGTAATAACATGAATAAATAGGCAACATCAAGAAGCTGTTGCGCCAGGTTCTGCTAGTTACTGCTACTGCTCAGAACAAGATTCGTACTCATCTTCGTCAGAACTAAGCTCCTTCGTCCTATTCCCATCGTCTCTATCCCCATGGTTTATTCCTCCAGCATTCGTCAGCTTAAACGAAGCATTGTCCTCCTCTTCAAATGGGGATATGTCCATCCTTCCCTCAGCCACTCTGATGTATTCTCTCAGAATCTGAACCGCTTGCTGCAGCAAACCTTGCTTGACTTTCAAGTCGACCGTCCGAAATATCTTCATTTCTTCCTGAATGTGTGCGTCCCCTTTCCATCGCATCAAACCCCTAAGTGTTTCATGGGCCCTCTCAATAGCTATAGACTCGATATCAGTTATGACACCCTCCAGCTTAGCCACCTCTGCGATGACACCTCGGTCTCGCACTTCTCTTAGGAGGGCTTCAAATGCTGATACCTCATCCGGAGTCGGGTTTCTATCCTTCACCATCTTGGCCACACTGTGTCGATCTCTATGAATCGCCCGCCGAAGCTCCCCAATGGGTGTTAACCCGTCAGTCGACTTGGATCTAAAATCCGGTCCCTTCAAACATGCTTTCCGCAGACAGTTTATGATGCTACGATTTCCAATCCTGCCGGCCGCGTGCAGCACGTTGAGTCTTTTGGAGTTTGATATATCGCAACTCGACCCCGCCTCTAGAAGTAGCGGCACCATGGTTTCATTAACCTCCCATATCGCCTTGAGAAGGGGAGTGTTACCAAAATGGTTTTGGGCGTTAATGGTGGACCAGGCTCCGAACTGCATAAGCAGATCAGCGCGTCGTTTTACGGCTGGGGGACTACGCGGTTGGTTGGCGAGTAGGTGAAGCACCGACTCCCCGTAACTGTTACACGTAGCGGCCTCAGCGCCCCGGCCGAGCAGATATTCCACGATCTGGCTGTCATCATCGAGGACCCACGATCGACAGGCTTTATGAAGCGCCGTCTCGCCGTTGAGATCGCGTTGGTTGATGTTGCTACCAGCATCCAGCAGACAGGCCACAAATGTAACCTGGCCCCTCGAAGCGGCGAGATGCAGTGGCGTGTTGCCCTGCCGATCTGTAGTATGGACATTGGCCTCGTGTCGTAAAAGGAATTTGAGCGCGTCAAGATTGTCATATAGGCATGCGAGCTGCAATGGCGTGAAGCCTTCGATGTCAAGGTCGTCGATGGTAGAAGCATCTGCCTCCATAGCGGCGCTGAGGTCACCATCATTTCGCACTGCCTCATGGATCATGAGTGGACGCGCTTCGACCTCATCGTCAGCTAGCTCAACAACGCGGTTCAGAACATATGCCTCGAAATCGGAATGTGCCTTTTCACGGCCAGTGAGCCCAGCTCTCGCTCGAACCGTAGCATTACTAAATCATCAGTTTCAATTCAATCATAGGTGATACTAGATTAACTTTGGAGAAAATCATCACCTAAGACCTAAGAAAGTTCTCGCTTACTTAGCGGCCGTGGTATCCCTCAGGATGTGCGTGAAGCGGTCCAGGAGGACTAAGACTATTGCATATTGATTATATGACATAGCATACTACGGCAACAACATTGTTAGTAATCATTATGATTTTCTCTTTACTTTGGGAAAGTTAAGTCTTACCTCCAAAAGCGAACCTCCTTGTCGGTCCGTGTCTGTCGCCCTATAGCTGTTTTGAGATATAAACCTCTGGACGTCTTCTATTATTGGGGACCTCAATGCGGGCCAGATCGGGTCGTCACTGCGCAGAACAGTCGGTAGATGAAGAGATACGCCTATTCCAGATAACACGCTCAAGGAAGTTTTGAACACCACGGCCCTGTTCCAGAGCCATGTTGGGAATCGGTAATCCACGCTGACCAATGCGCGTGGAAGGCTACATTCACATTTTCGGCAGGGGAAGATCCAATTGACCACATTCGAGTGTGCAATCGATATCTTCCCAGGGATAGGAACATAAGGCAACTGCCGAGTCCGTCTTGCTTGGGGTCGATGGCAGGGGCAGACGCAGGGGCTGTTATGTTGCTTCCTTGATTGTAGAAGATATAGACGTGAGACATCTTCAGGCTCAAAAGTCTTGGAAGCCGGGTGGAGGTCTCTGGGTGCAGTTCTTGGACCGCCGGCATCAGTCCCCTTGTTGTCTGTGTCATCAGCAGTATGTGGTGGGCTTCCAAGGACAGCGTTGTGGATCTGTGCTAGAAGGTTGCCCTGATTGCTATACACTTATCAGAAATGATGAATAATACCAAAAGACCTGCAAGGTGTAATTACTGTAATGCCCGATTCATGAATACTCCCATTGCAGAGTCTAGATGACCTTGAATTAGCCGCGCCTCTTCGTAAAGCCCCAGTACCTTATGTCGTTTCCAAGGCCACGTCGCTCGGAACGACTTTCGCGGTGTTTCTTCTGTAAGCTTCTGGCAGTCCTTAGCCAGTGCTTCTAGTTGTTCCAACAGTGCCTCAAGCTTGCTTCGCAAGATCATCATATAGTAAGGCTCCTCATATGCAATGTTGAGGGGTGTACCCTCAGGGGAAAATAAGCCAAGGGTCTCTTTGATGTAGTTGTAGCTTGCCACTAGTATTTCGAGCTGTAGTACTATTTAGTCGATCGATCTGGCTTCTCCATGAATGAATTCATACTTCAAATAATAGATCCTGAAGCTCTTTCGTTGAGTTTGAAACAGTTCTCATCACCTTAATGATCTTGGGGATTGAGCTGATCGCCTGCCCTATAGCAATAATGCTGGCTAGCCCGCCGAGGACCTCCATTTTTTCGTAATATGTGAAATGAACGTCGCTAAAGAAATGATGAACAACAATAGTGCGAAGTGTCCTAGTCGATGGTCACAGTAAGTTGACACAAAGCCCTTGTAGGTCTCAGGTCATCCTATCTTCCGCTCTGGCAAATCCTGCATCTGATTACCCCAGTCACCTGGAGGAGAATTGCATATTCCGGCAGCACAAGAAAGGGCCAGGCCGCGAGTTCAAATTCCCTTGCTGACCATCCATCCTTGTACACATGGCACGGGCAGATCGTGGCTGTCGGATAGGCCAATGACAGAGTCAATAAGATATGTTAACTAATGGGTGCAGTACCCGTGCAGCTCCTGACGGAAGCCTACCCCAGCGTTAGGTGTGCATCATCACATATCTGAGCATGCGGGGAAGTCAGCCCTTCTACATCATCAAACGGGATACCTATTATGGGCACTAATGGCGGCTAAGAAATTCAGGGGGCCTGAGCCATTATATAGCTGGGTCCGTAAAGCCCTCGCTCTACATATTGACCATAGTCTTCGAGACTACAGCAGACCATGGGCCATTCATTTGAGAAGGCAAGAAAATCAGTTTCCGTGTATGGATTCGCGGACATACCGTAAGCTAATTATATGCAGGTAGTTGTTGTGGGAGCCGGTCCTTCCGGACTCCTCCTCGCCCTCCTCCTTTCGAAGCATGGTATTACGGTACACATTCTGGAAGCATCGCATGAGCTGGATAAACAACCAAGAGCAGCCTACTATGGATCTGCGGCAATCCCAGACCTTGAAAGAGCTGGGATCATTGACAAAATCCGTCACCAGGGGTTGACTCCAGCATCAACGGCTTGGAGGCGATGGGGTGACTTCGAGTGGATCACAGGAACGGATGGCGAGGTCTTAGCTAACGTTGGTGGGAAGGATTTGCGGAAGGCCTGTTTGGTGTTGGATCAACTAAATCACTTGATGCTCGAAGAGGCCGTCTGTAAGTACAACGCCGAGATATTCTGGGATTATCGAGTCGTAGAGACCGGCCAAGATGAGAATCAAGCATGGGTGGATGTGGAAACACCCCAAGGGCAAACGAGGGTTTACGGTGATTTTATCGTGGGATGTGACGGTGGAAAAAGTACAGTGAGGAAGTCGATTTTCGGTGACGAATTTCCTGGCTTCACGTGGGATTCACAGATCGTCTCGACGGATGTACGTGGCGAATAGCCACCTCCAGTCTAACTACCACGATAATAACCCCCACTTACATGGTACAGGTATACTACGATTTTGCCAAGCACGGATTTGAGGACTTGAACTTCGTCCCACATCAAGAACACTTCTTTGTTAGTCTCGCCCTGTCTCAATACGAGTATACCACTAACCATGCTTTAAAGATGGCTGCTAAACTTACTTCGGATGGGTTATATCGCGTAACATATGGCGAGTCATCGGGACTCACTTGGGAAGAAATGAAGACACGACAGCCTTGGAAATTTAAGCTGATGCTCCCCGGTCACCCAGGACCTGAGGATTACAAACTGACTGGTATATCGCCCTACAAGATGCATCGTAAGTTTCATGAGCTCCTCACCTCCCCTAGGCTGTCTTAAGTCTCAGGGTTGCTTGGAATCGACTGTTCGAAACCCATATTTGGGCTTCGTGTGTCGCAGGGTTCACCTCCTTTATCATTCATGTTTTCCGAGTACAGGGATAATATTAACCGGTAAATCTAACAGAACGCTGCGCACCATCCTTTCGTAAAGGTCGAATTCTACTTGCCGCCGACGCTGCACATCTGTGTAATCCCTGGGGTGGCATGGGAATTACCAGCGGGTTTGTGGATGTTGGCGGGCTGTACGACTGCTTAGCTGGGATCTGGGACGGCAAAGCGGACGAGTCAATATTAGATATATACAGCGAAAAGAGGATCGAAAGGTACAGGAATGTGATCGATCCCGTATCACAGAACGACTTCAAGCGTGTTTCTAGCAACCCCGATACCCTTTTGGATCGAGATCCCATCCTGCAGGCTTTCAAGAAGGCAGAGAACAACAAAGCTCTCCAGCAAGAGCTACTATTGTCGTCCCTCTCTGTGAGGTATGATTTTACTCAACATTATCAAAAATAATGGAATAATGCTAGTCGCATGTGTCAGGAGGCAAAGAGCGATATATTTTGGAGCAAGAATAGTAGTTGATACCTACATACGGGGATAGCCATTCTTCGTCCTTATAACCATCTCCATGTTAGTGAACCTTTCAATAAGACATCAAAAGTTCCTCTGCTAATTACTGAGACCCCAGTTAAACAATCGCTGTTTTAATAGTCTCTCTTCTTCCGCATGTCCAACCACTCCTCTACCCACTTACGCATCCACTCAATTCTAATCGGTTCTAGCCTACGGAGAGCCGGGCTGGCGGCGAGAGCGCGCTCCACCGACATAGCTTGTGGTCGAGGTGGTATTCCCTGAGCCTCCTTATCCGGCACCCAGAGGCTGCCAAAGAAGTCAAGCAGTTTGATAGCTGGGTTCTCATACGCAAGGCCCTTAGTATCCCCCATATCACAACTTGTGCGTAGCGCAGCCAGCCAAGTTGCGGGGGAGACAACCTGGAGTGGTGGCACTGTGGCGTCAGTGACAGCAGGTAAGAGTGAGCGCCACGGCACAATATTTGCATTGCGTATGTTGAATACTGTAGTGGCGGCGCTCCCTCCTACCACCGTCGTTATCTCTGTTGCTGTGACAAGTTCGACGATTACATCGGCAAGGATGTCGACAGGCACAAGGTCAACACTGTCGAAGCGAGGGCCAAGGTTATCGGGGACTTGTCCTAGATGCAGCGAGCTTAGTACCATGCTGGGAAACCACTCCCTGGGATTCCACAACCCGCGGCGCCGTACCGGACCGGCTACCTGGCCGATTCGGACAATGGTTGTAGGTACAGCGTGCCCTAGGTGCTGGGCCGCAGCATCCATGAGCAGCTCGGCGAGGAACTTTGCGCGCCCATATCCCAATGGCGCGGGCGTTTCTAGGCTGCTGAGCACTTCCTCCGGGGGCGGACCATCGGTGTGCCCTCCTACGGCAGCTATAGAGGAGATAAAAACAACTCGTGCTGCCGGAGCGGTACTAGCTGCGGCGAGAGACAACAGGTTCACCAACCCGGCTAGCTGGGGCCGGAACTCCGTTAGGGCTAAGTTGAAATTAACCGGCCAGGCTGCATCGATTACAAGGTCGACTTGTGTGCGTAGCATCTCGTAAGTGGTGTTGTCCAACCCGAGCGATGGTCCTTGAACCACGGCCTTGATAAAGGTGACGGGGTTGTCACCGTTCATTAAGCGTGTCACCGGGAGGCCCAACGCCGCGAACCTTTCGTGCTGGATTTTCCGGCCGCCATCATCTCTGCGATTCAGACAAAAGACGCGTCCAATCTTATCGCACTCGAGCAACGCGAACAGTAAGTACGTGCCGACAGTGCCCGTAGATCCAGTCAATAGAATATTGATGGACTCTGACGGCCTCTTAGAGGAATCCCTATCCTTTTGCGGTACTGGGATCTGTTGAATAAGTCCCCGGTAGGTAGCGAGTAAAGCTTCCAAGGTTTTGATTTCATCTTCGTCGCTTTTCCGCGTGACTATCGCCGATGCTAGTTGGGAAATGCTTGGGTTCTTGTAAACGGTTGAAAGGGCAAAGTCATGATGGCGGAACGTTCGTCGCAGAGCGCGGGTGAGCTGGAGCCCCTGAAGAGAATCCATGCCACGATCAAAGAAGCTGTCATCGTCATCGAGCTCTGACCAACCCGTCACCGTACAAATTTGTTGTCGCAACTCGTCAGCGACTGCGTCGAGGTCTGGGGTGTGCCAAATCGCGTCGCTAGCCCTATCTTCGTGGTCTTCCGGAATTATATCTGCGTTGGCATAGAGCCTCTCGATTTCTCCATTGTATTGGCTGATACTAGGACCCCTCATGAATGTCCCTTTGCCGGCACGAATGAACGGGCGGTCTGGTGGAACAACAAGAATGAAGGACTTCTCTACACGTGCGTGAGCAGGGGCACTGCGATTAGCTTCGTCAACACTCGGCCAGATGCGCTCGATCAGAGCGGCCTGCTCTGCTGTCGTCAAAGGGTTCTTCGAAACCGGCTCAATCAACAGCGCGGCCTGGAATCGCTGAGCGCCAATCACAAGCGCACCGCTCAGCTCCGGGTTATTCCCCATTATGTGTTGCTCCATTGAAATTGGATTCGTTTTCTCGCCGTTGAGAAAAACGATAATATCATCAGCCCGAGCACGCCAGCGCCACAAGTCAGGGATGCTAGGATGCTGCTCAAACAGGTCTTTTGTGCGGTATTCCTCAAGCTGATCCAGCCCTGGGATGGTGAAACATGGTTGAGTGTCGGCTATAGTTTTGTCTCGCCGAATCACCAGCTCATGAACTCCCTCTGCCACTGGGTCGAATATCGCGCCAACGCACGGGTGAAATCGAATGTAGCGCCACAGGCTTCGGCCAAATGGCGTAGAGGGATGTAATTCCGGGGGAAGCAATTGCGGAACAATGCCGGCCTCCGTCGCCCCCCATAGGCAGCGTAGGTAAACCTTAGCGGCAACACGATCGCCAATGTCTTGGGGTAGATCACCACCAATATAGATGATGGCCTCGAGATGCGCAGCACAGTAGTCGAGCAAATCAGGGTTCTGCACCAATGCTTATCAGCCAAGGTGTAGTAAAGGCATGAACATAACGAACGTACCTGAGCTAATTCGGCCACTACTGACGGTACAAGTAATGCTACATCAGCAGGAGTTTGCTTAAGGGCATCCACGACGGCTTGAGCCGTCGGGATGGGGCTTGTCGCTGGGGTAATAACAACATTGCCGTAAGGAATAGCACCGCCCATAAGTTGGGTGAGAAGGGCGCCCTGGCACAGAGCATTAGCTTCAACCTCACATAAGGATACGGGGTTTCAGCGAACATGGAAGGGTGGCAGCGTCACTAATATTCGCTTGCCATTCAACAAGGTACTCTCTGTAGTAGGGATTCCATCAGGCCCTTCCATACTCTTAGCATTCAGTGCCTGCGCCAATGTCTCATGGGGACAAATGATTGGCTTAGGTAGTCCCGTCGTCCCAGATGTGTGTCTAGCGGCCACCGATCAGCTTCCTATGCAGCATAACAAAGATGTATGTGGGCTTACAAGACGATGAAGGGCTTATGCCGCAAATGCTGGAAGTCCTTATCCAGAACATATGGCGGGTAACGTTTTTCAAAAAGCTCCTCAATAGACGGTACCTTGAGATGCCGTGGTGGCTTTATGGCTTCGAGAATGGTAGACGCCGCTGGTGGGACCGGGTCCGATGTAACGAGGGTTTGGCATTGGAGGCGATCAAACAGGGCACGATGTGCAGCGGTACTGTTCCGAGGTGATGTTGCAAACAGCTAATATCGGTATGGTCGTTAGTATTATGGCAATAGAGGACTCGAGACTGGGAAAGAGCAGACAGACCACATAGCCAACTTTGGCGGCGGCAAACACCATCGCAGAGTAGCGGACGTCGTTTGGGCCGACATAGGTCAGAACGGCGGGGTGGGTCTCGGAAGAGCCGGGCCCGCCGAGCTGGTCAATAAGCGACCAAGCCAAGCCGTTGACGACATTGGCAAGTTCAGCGTAAGTGACGATGGTCACGCCCGATCCCATTACCCATTCGCCGTACCTGGCATTTGGCCTCTCGCGTGCCAGCCTGTCGACGACGTGCGGCAGTAAGCAATTCGCCGCGCGGGCGACACGCTCGTGTTCAGACACCATAGCGCAGTCTAGATGGCTTCCAGAGAAACAGACAGAGAGTCAAAGTTAGAGCCCCCAAATTGTCTCAGAATGGACTCCGTTAGCTGTGGAACTAACAGCGAGAAGTGCATTTTTTTATATTATACGGGGGCACCACATAGATGCCAGAGCATGTTATTTTAGGAGTATGCCGCCCCCAACGTCGTGGGGGCATCCCTGCACATGCAAGTAATTCTATTTGGTAACCCCACGAGTATCTGGCAGGTCTTGGCCAACACCTTTCGCGGTCCTGGGCCTAGTTCATCACCTACCAACCGCATACATAGTAAGATGTTGGCGACGATCTGCCTGGGTAGAACGTACCTAAGTAGTGTGACTCTGCCTTGCGTTATGCCAATGATTTGTACAAAATGTAACGGTAATACCAAAGCCAGAGCAGGCTGGCCATACTGGTCACGACTAACACAGGTAGCACGGGGTACTAGTCTGAGATTGTAATATCCTGATCCGTCTTCTGATCTGTTGGACTCGTCTACCTCTTCCTTCCAACAAGCGGCAAGGCATCCCTTAGATTGGACGAGCCCTTTCCCCCCGCACCAACATCCTGCAACATGCGGCGCGTGCGGACTACGTGAAGCGCCGAGTTGGTTGGTGAGCGAATCAAAGACCTGCCGACTGCCTCTGCCTCTCTTGGGGGGGGGGGGGGGGGGGGGGCGGGTTATTT